>BLKM01000214.1:0-65787 GCA_013340265.1 Coptotermes formosanus
CCATTGCACAGCAGTGCTTGGTGCTACTGAAATAATGGGCTAGAAGGACACTTTATGTTGATGATTATGTAAATTGATATAATACTGTGTTCTATGATTCAGTGTTGCCAGAACTTTGGGCGCACGCAGTGTGGCACCACATCTTCTAGAAATACTTTCGCAGTACAGTATCATCTCTCAAGTTGTCACAGATGCACAGGCCATCGAGAGTTGTATAAAGTTTGCAGGTTTGTGGAACGTTGCCAGTCAGTAGTAACATCCTTGTACAAGGTAGTCTCCAGTCAGTATTCCCGATTGGAAGTTCCTTACCACCTTCACAAAGGCATACACTGATTTAGCGCCGTGAAATTCATTTCACCACATTCCTCCTATTTTCTTATTATTTATTTTCATATATATATATATATTTAAATAACATCCTCTAATTTGCATACTGGTACTTACTGTGGGGTGGCATATGCATGTCCCATTTACTATACACAGACATCTCTCATTTACAACAATTTGCTTGATTTCATTACTGTGATAAGGGTAAGTGAGCTGTATCAAGTACTTATACAATGCTCAGCGCTGTCAATCTGCTGTCCATGCTCTGTACCATCCTTACACATTCAATAAAAAAAGCTAGCAATGATATGAACTTTATCTTGCTTTATGCAGGACAAGCAGCTTAAATTCAGGGAATACTTGCTACCAGCCAATTCGGAATATTTTGTCTTGCTCCCTCCTGTCTAAATAAGTAAAGGTTAAAACATATGTAACTATAACTTGGTCCTTTGTTTTGTTTGAGTGTTAAACTTGGTCTACCACAATGATGGAAGAACATACACTGCGGGTGTTTGAGTACACAGTGCTGAGGAGGATATTTGGGCATGACAGGGAGGAAATAACAGGATTCAGAAAACTGCATAATGAGGGCATCATGATTTGTATGCCTTAGCAAACATGATTAAAAACAACTAATCCGGGAGGATGAGATCGGTGGATCATGTCATGTGAATGGAGGGGGGGGGGATACATGTGGGGTATCGGTGGGAAAAACCAAAGGAAATGACAGCTTCGGAGACTTATGTATATACAGGGACAGTACTGACTTCACTTCACTTAGTACAATCCTCTTCTACCTTGCAGTGCAGAGCTGGGACAGTATTGACTTCACTTTACTCAGTACAGTCCTCTTCTACCTTGCAGTGCAGTGTTGGGACAGTAGTGACTTCACTTCACTTAATACAATCCTTTTCTACCTTGCTGTGTAGAGGTGGGACAGTACTGAAGAATAGAAATTGAATCAGAGGGGCACAGATTGCCTTAATTTTGAGGATAGGGGCCAGTGGTGGTCTCTTGTAAACATGGTAATGAACCTTCAGCTTCCATAATACATGGGAAATTTCTTGACTAGCTGAAGAACTTCTTGAGGACACTGCTTCATGAGGTTAGCCCATTATCTATACAGGACATTTGGTCTGTAAATTTATCCACTGTTCTGTCACTCCATAACTGTCTGTTCTTCCTTTGTTATAATAATGGTAAGAGAATCCATGGTCAGATGCATGCAGTTTTTGTCCATCACACAATTACAAAGCTTCCAGAAATTTCAACTGGCATGTATTATTTGTAAAGAAAGTTAAGAATCGGTATTTCAATCGCATCACACATTCTTCAGTTTTGCAATATGCTGAGACTGAAATGTCGGCCTGCTAAGAAACATAAAAATGTACCGAGCAAGCAGTCTGGCAGATAACAAGGAATGGTCCTCCAGTTTGGAAGTAGGGTGGCATCTAACAGCCCCTTACCATAAGAATTAGCATGTTATATTACAGTCACTCCCTACTTTTGTGACAGTCACATTCTAAAAGTTCTGATGCAAGTCGAAATATACGCAAGTTGGAACTCGGTCTCGAAATTGTCAATTATTAATGGATATACGAGGCACTCAGCTGACATCCAAACTCCAACATAATGGAACCTGACTGGCCCCAACATGACTGCCCCATCACCTGTGTTATCGGCCAGGAGTATTCTTCCACCATGTTCATTTCTTTGCACTTTCATTCTTGCAAGGAAGAATTCAGTACGCATTTCAAAAACGTTATTATCTCAAGTATTTTCACTTTGTAAAAACTGTGTAAGTCTGAAGTTGCATAACTTGAAAATACATAAGTCGGGTAGCATCTGTATACAGAATGTTACACAGTGGTTCACTGTCAGACTTGGACAAATCACTTAGGATGACCTAACAAAATGAATGACTTTGTTTGAAGGTAAGACCGTAACATTCGAAACTGTCCTTGGCATTAGTATGTAACTAACTGATTTCGATGTTGCATCCTTTCACTCTTTGTTGCCAACTGACCACTGCACATTATACAGGGACTCACTGTTGTATTGAATGGACAGACTTTCATTCCATTAACAACTCTCACTATTCTACTGGCACAAGAGCAAACAGAATGATAAACACTGTCAGATAAGGTTTGAAGCGATTAGCAACAAGCAACAGTACATGCTGAATCAAATAAACCAGCACCTACACTTCAGCGCCCGTCTGTGACAAATGAGACAAAATGATTTACCTTATACTTAATGTACCTGAACTTATTGCAGATGATGAAAGGGTGCTAGTGGAACCAGCGTGTGGTGCTACACTGTCAGCTGTGTACTGTGGCATACTGGAAAGACTTCAAGCTGAAGGATTCCTTCCCGATTTGACATCAGGTCCAATCGTTGTTATTGTGTGTGGAGGAAATGGTGTCTCCCTCAGTCTTCTGCAAGAATGGGCTGCATGCTTTAATGTTGAATTCCCATCACCTTAAACTAAAGAGATATACAACTGACTGAGTCACCAACCATGATGGTATCAATTAACCTGTCTATTCTTAAATAATGTTTATATCAGAGTTTCTCATGCTGGAGGCTGCTGGGCTGTAAGTCTCTTTGCATTCCTCGGTCAGTACTCAGCAGTTTCAAAATCCATTTTTTGCCTTCTTCCTTTCCATGTGTAAATAAATGAAGCTTGTAGGAACTCCATGTTGTACATGTACGTCCTGAAACTTCTGAAGCAGCTGAACTGTTTTGACAGACATATGGTATGAACATTATGCCACTGGACATCACCAAAGCATATTCTGTTTAATTTCCCACAATTTATAATACCTACATGGATGATAATGAAACTGTGATGGCTCTCTAGAATTGCAATAGTTTTCACCATTACTTTTTAAGTAACACACACTTAAATTTAACTGTTTCAGAAAGACATCAGATCTGAGGTTTTCACAGTAGTGAGAATTTAGATCATGGTCTTCAGGGTTATGATACAATGTAATCTTGTACAAGGTTACCAACTTTTCTGTCCTGAAGACAGAAACACCTGGTTCCCCCAGAATGTTGGTAACCACCTAAAAAGACTGTACTATGACCTGATCACGAAGACCACAATGTAAATTTATGAAGAATGGCTGAGTACAGGACACTTACCTTTCATGTACTAAACACAGAACATACCCTGCTGTAGACGGCACTTTCTAAAACAAAATACAAGGGTGGATCAAGAAAAAGTTTACAACTCCCATAAGAATCTAGGTCACTGAAATTTCAAATGCTGTTGACATATTCAGTAGAGGGCTCTAGTGTTCCTGGTCATGTTATTCAAGGCATATGTGAAGGAGCACGGCTGTGTCAGTTCAACATGTTGACCAACTCAGAAAGCTAGTCTCGCTTGGAAGTCCAAGAGATTATACACTTCTTGTGGGCATGGATAAAGTGTCCCAGCCTTCTGAGTGATGGTGTAATTCTCCCCCATGACAAGGCCCAACTGCACATGGCACAGTAGTCTCGGAACTTCTGGTGAGTGTTTGGTTGGGAAAGTCGTGTCATCCCCCATACCGTCCAGATTTGGCACCCAGCAATTTTTGTACGTTTCCTGCCTTGAATGAACACTTGTCAGGGCACTGTTTCACCCACAGTGAAGACTGTAAACGTGCTACCATCATGTGGCTGATACAACAGGAACACGCACTCTGTGTGTCCTGGATGGACAAACACGTCACAAGCTGTAACAAGTACCTCAACCACCAAGGGGACTACATTGAAAAACAGTGCACCACTGACACCCTCAATGCGTACTGTCCATTTCCTATAGTAAAATCTTGCTTCGATATATGGGTACTGTAAACTTATTTTATGATCCACCTTCATATTTTCACACAACTAAATGCTGCCAAGAAATCTTCACATGTAAGTTCAAAAGTAGACTAGAAACTATTTAGCAGCTGAATAAACTAGTACTGGGTGCTAATAACAATCAGGATATATCACCTTCTACAAACAAACAGATACTGTTGCTACCATTCAATGACTATCATTTGTGACCCACCTCCATTATTTTAAACTCATGATAATACTCATCACAAACAACATATGATTAATACATAATTCATCACAAATAATTTGTGATAAATAATGAATGCAAGTACAATACATGAAATACCAATATAATTATGTAATCTCAAATTTACAGTTACAAACTGCATTATGCAATTCTTTTGCTATATACTGTAACATAAAAGCACAATTCATCTGCGTTCACCATACGTGCGTTACAACATTCACATGTCATATTCTCACATCATTCATTGGTGACACTGACAACAAAAATTTAACAGCCACGTGGCATTAACACCAGTTGTTTTTGTCTGGCTCAAACCATCTGTACTGTTAGAATAGTAGAAACCCAATCAGCCACCCACTACCCTATCAAACTACATTTTCTTTCCTTTTAGTTTAATAACCCTACTGAAAACAAATACTGCACTCTTGTAATTAAATAATGATGGATTTGCATGATCTAGTTTGCAAGTAGAGGAATAATAACCTGCATAAACATTACAACACTAACTCTAAGTCCATCCTCTTGAGGGGTATCGGAGACTAGCTTGTCTTACAGTGCCTAGTCTGTAACTGAAACCACACTGTGCAGAGATTAGTTTCTTGAATCTTCTTTCCATGTCTTAAACAAATCTTAAAAATGAAAATTTCACAACATACAGACACTTAATGCAACAAGGTTGGCAACATGTATGGAACTGTTTAACTACTGTACATTTATTGAAATTTTCTTAAACTGCTTTTATATAAAGTAAAATCCAGCTTATCAAATTCAGAACAATATTACATTTGATTAATAAATAATAATATGAACTTAACAACAAAATGTTTACAATGGCGCGCGCACAAATGGACAAATATGACAGAGGTGAACAGGTGCTCATGAATAGTGAAATGGGTCTAGAAGTCTTCAAAGCGGACTATATTTTTTGGTGTATTAATGAGTTCTTCCTGGTGACTACAAAAGGAAACTTCTGCTCGAGTGCAGATGAATGTTTTCAATGTTGAATACAAAATTCTGTGAAATAAAAACTAAAAATGTCAGCATCACTTTTGTCACACCTTTACTGACAACAATATAAGTAGTTACTACTTTTGTAGCAAGTTTCTCAGTCTTGTGGCAATTATTAAATGTTTGTAACAAGAAAAATGAATTCTGGCTATTACAAAAGAACAATTTAAAAACATTTCAGGCTTCTACAGCAGTGTAGTTCAAGCTGTCACTCTTCTGGGATATTATGCAGTGTATTTTGGCAGCTGTTTACTGACATTTTGGAACAGTCTATCTGTCCCATATGCAAGGCTTGACCCTTGAAGATGTAACCAACAGGCCATCCCAGAATATCAGTAAACAACTACCAACATACACTGTGTAACAACACAGAAGGGCAAAGGCCTCAAAAAAGAACCCATTATTCCTTCAATGTACGAAACTGTGGCACAGCAAAATTATTTTGATGATGCAGAAGTTTGTTGCAGTGGCACTCTGCTGTGTATGTCATACAATTTATACTATTTCATGGGAACATCTTTTATTTTCAATTACATATACCTTCTATGTGAATCAGGTGTTGGTAATATGCATGCATTCTTTGTGTTTCCCTGTATGCTAGGTCAGTAATTCTCTATGCAATTTGTTTTTTATGTATCCAGTCTCTGAATGCTAGGACTTTATGTTACATAACATAATGAATTAACATTAAAAATATTTCCGTCTTTCACATGTTCATAAAGATGAATACAGAGCTGTTACTCTTTACAAATTACCAGTATCTGACTTCCTTGTCTTCACAAGAAGTCAGATATTTAAGGTTTAAACCAGGGATGCGGAGTCGGCACACAAAACTTCCGACTCCGTCTCCTCAATTTTTAAAACTCCCAATCCAACTCCGACTCCTTCGTAAAATCTCTAAACCACGTGAATCATCAGGCTACTCTTTAGACCTACAACCTATTTTCAATTATAAGTCTAATGGTTATCATAGCTATCAGGGCTCTGAATTTGGAGTATCTAGTTACGATTTTAAATTGAGGTTGGAGGCGGAATCAGTACATTTTTACCAACTCTGATTCCACCCAAAATTCCTTCTGACTCCGACTCCATGACTCCAACTCTGACCCCACAGCCCTGGTTTAAACTTGAAGATGTAACACCGGTCTATTTCACAAATACAGAAGTTTCAAAAATTGAAAATCTTTAAGTGTGCTAACCATGTGGAAGTTTATTCTAGTCCACAGCCCACACTATTTACACAAATATAATACAGCCTCTCTGCAATTTCAGGACAATACCTACACGGAACGTTTTAACTTTGTGCACCATTATATGGTGAATCTCAATTTTTCATATGATGAATTCACAAAATATTCTCATAATTAGGTAAATATGGTAAGTCTCTATTTATAGACATTTTTGCCACAGTGGGCTCTCTGACAGCAGGTGTACACCTGCAGCCTCTACTGACTGTACAAAGTGACTATACATATATCATATATATACATATACCTTTGTTCCCAGTTCTCTAAGGGGTGTTCCTGTAACAAAATAATGTTATTACAAAGGTAAACAACTTTTGCCTTATATATTTAATAAATTTCCATCTAGTATCTAAATGGCAGCCAATCATAATTAGCACACATGATTATGGGTGGTACTTGCAGCCTAATGTTGCCTGGCATGGTCAAAGGATCAAATCAAGTTTAGGACACTGGTTATCACGCATTTCATCAAAATACTCCCAATTTTATCTTCTTACATACTTATATTGTTACATACACAATTATGTTACATAAAGTCTTCCATATACAGTGACATCTGCATATACTGATGGTCTGGAGAAATGGTTCTTACACTAAATGAATGTTTTCAGCATGTGAGAGTTATACAACATTATACCAAGGAAGTGTTTTTATAAACTAAATATAATTATATACACAACAATATCACATCCATTTATAAAATATTCAATAACACATGCAATAAACACAATGGCTGCATCACAGTAATGTCCTACAGATATAAAACTCAAATATTAATCGTTGTTTCCACCACAATCATAAGGTCAAGAGTTTTGGAAGGCTGAACATTTCTTTTGTTAATTTTAATTTAATATTATTTACTAAATCAAAATTTACTAATAATGGTAAAATAATACCCTGTTTATAGTAGACTTCAGCTGCGACAGGAAAAAATATTCACCAAATGCACAACACTAAATTGGGATTTCAATGTATGCAATCAAAACCACACAACTTTCACAGCCCCAGTATACAAAGTAAATTCACCCCCAAATAGTTCATCAGTAAATCCAGAGACGTACAACACAAAAAAAAAAAATGGGTGTCCATTAGTGTGCATTTTCCATGCTAAATGAAGTCTTCCATCTATGACTTCTTATGAGCAGCCACATGATGCTCTAGCCACTAAAGTCCTGGCATCTTATTGCAGTCTTGTGTGTGTTCCTAGAGTGCCACCTGCTTTATCTTGATTTATTCTTCTGCAAACTGGCAAATATACATCTGTCTAGCATATGTTCAACATGAGCCATACAATCTATGGAACCATATTCAAATGTTGGTATCTCATGTTGGTTTAGGAAGTCATAAAAGTTATGGTACGAACAACTTAGAAATAATGCATGTCACTTGCTCTCAGAGCAGAAATTTGTCTCTATGCAGGGCAAAGTATTCCCTCCTACACTAATGGGGTGCAGGTGTCCAATCAAGAACTGGCCGAAAATTTCACAATTCCAGTCACTTTCATACAAGCTTGGACAAGATGACCAAAATATTAGCCATTTACAGGCACAGCAGACAACACAATTTGTACAGCTTAACCCACGTAAACCATGTATCAGTGTGAGCAATATGACAATTATATACGGTAGTCCTAAACGATCTCAGAGCAATGCAGTGCAATATTTCTCTTGTACCTGAGAATCATTCAATTAAAAACTGTTGGAGAACATTTTCAGAATGATGCCCCCCCACCCCACCAAAGGAAAACATTTTAATTGCTCTATGTGTGCATGTTTCTATATCAGAACAATATCACTATAACATGAAAATTTAATACTGATGACCAGCTTCTTTAACAAAAATACCACAATTAAAATCTTGGGATAAAATTATCTTTCTGTAACTGTTTAAAAGCTGCAAACATGACATATCATTGGTACATCAATATACTTTCCACTTGCAAAACAGGTGTGTCAAATAAGTGCAGGCAACTCCCGATTATTCGGGCTAGTGAAGGGGACAAGATGCATGAACAATGAAAAACAATGGGCAATCCTTCATATTTTCTTTTGTACTCTACTTACAGTACCTCACAAATTACTTAACTCTCATTACATTCTATTACACAGCTGACAAATTATATGAATAATGATCCATAATTTCTGAGATCTGATATTTCTGCAGCAGTGATAACTTACATTGTGCTCATGTTGGATATGACACTGTGTAGTGTGGTAGCTGGTTACCAACACTTCACCTCTACCCTGAAGATGGAAGCAAGAGGTTCCTCTGAAACACTGGTAACCACCCACCAGATTGCACATGTCATAACACAAAAGATTACGAATTAAACTCTATGTTTGTAATATTTGAGGTTCTCCCAGCAGTGAAGCTGAAGATTGAAGTTTGCTGGGATGTTATGCTGCGTCATCTGACAATGTTATGCTGCGTCATCTGACATGTATAGATCCTGTGAAGGATCACAGTGCACACAGAACATCAGGAAATTCTTACCCAGTGACACATCATCACATCCCTGAAGACCTGAATCTAAAGGCCATGTTTGCTTCTTTTTCTGAGCTGTTTAAACCTCACCCCTCTAATATCACTGCATCCAAACCCCAACTGACATGCTCTCTACCCTCTGTCTCACCAAACTTGAGACATGAAACTTGAAGAGGGTTAGGAGGTCATATGCAACAGAAGCATATACCTCCAGAAATAAAAATTTCACACACGCCTTTTATCATCAAGACTACTGATAAAAAATGTATAAACTAGCAAATATGTTATTCTTGCTTTATTATTAATAAATACAATGCACGTTCTATTTTATAGTTTGCACATTTAAAATAAATAAATAATTTAAAATATCCACTCTAAAGGGAAGCATGCCACTCGCTGGAACAGCTCAATCTGTGTTAACAAATCTGTGTTAGTTCCACTCACATCTGATTCCACATGACAGGGCCAGTCAAAAGGAACATCCAACAGCAGAAACCAAACAGTGACATAACTGTTACACATACGTTTGTTTTTAGTTTGTTTTTGTATTAGTTTCATTACGTCTGTATCGACAAACAGACTCATGTTTTCATAACCAATAGTAACATTACAAAAAATGTTTCACTATCACCATGCGACTGCCCCTCCTTTTCCTATCCCCTCCCCAACTGGATGTTCTGAGACAGAAAAAGGATGAAAGGCTCACTGACAACTCTGCATTTTTGAAAATGTGCAATTATACACATAAGAAAAAAACTACTGTAAACCAGATAATCACCAGCCAAAGAATCAGGAGTTCACTGTAAATAGCTATGGCACTTCCAAACATTTTATATAAAAAAAATCACTAGTACACATTAAAACAGAAAATTAATATTTGTTACCGAAATAGCAACCATAATTAATTGGATACTATGAAAAGTCATATACTGTTGACATTTTTACAGACTTCTCAAAATATCAATATGTTTTTCTAAACAATTTGAAATTCTGCTTTGTGCTCAATAAAAATCACTATTACCTATTATGTCCTACAGATATGGATGGCATCCAGTAAAAAACTCAATCCCCTTACAAGGAAACGACACATTGCAAGGTGTAAAAACTGTACACTTATATATATGTGTGCGTGTGTATATATACATATATTCCTCTCTTTCATACTAAGACATGCCACATTCATCTCACTAAGGACAAAATTTCTGCACCAGAACAATAACAAGAAAACCACTAAATATATTTGGTTGCACGTATGATGAGAACCCTCCTGCTCTATCGTCCTGCCATACAACGCTGAATCAGACCATCTTTTATTATTATTTGTCATATTTACAACAGCCTCACACTGGTTAATTCAGTTATTGCAAAAAATCCATCTGACTGTATCACCGCATTAACATAGCACGGGTTACTACTACGCTAGTGATGGACTGTCCGTGCCACTACCACTGCCGCCGCCCCCACCACCTCCACTACCACTACCACCACCACCACCGGCACCACCACCACCGCCACCACTACTACTACTACCACCACCACCACCACCACCACCCAAGTCCCGTGCTAACAGCATTTGCTTTTTTCCACTTTTAGATAGCGTTGCCACCTCCTTCTGCAGCGTTTTAATTTTCAGAGACAGAGTTTCTACTTTGTTTTCATGTTCCTTTTGCATGTTTTTCATCTTGTTTCGAAGTTCATTCTCAACCGTGAAGTGTTTAGCTTTTAACTCTGTGATCTGCAAATCAGAAAAACCAGTATTACTACTAAAGTTTAATCAATTTCTAGTATGTGCTCATATGCAAGACGATAAAAATGTAACAAGAGACAACATAAGATTCTGCTATTAAAAAGTTGTAATAAACAACAAACACATAATAACAGACTTTTTTTTCTGGGATATGGCATAACATGTACTGGTAAACAGATAGCGATGTTTCAGACACGTATACTGCCCTCATGCAGTCCAAGAAGAAATGACTCTTCTTGGACAAACTTGAAGATGGAGGCAATACATTCCTCTGAAACGCTGATACTTACACATTAATCTATGTGGTGTCAGATCACAGAAGATGGAAACACTCACAGACATTCAAGTTTCAAACAATGCACATGGGTTATCTACATAGAGTATTTAACATTTTTTGTGTTAAGACATCTGAATACAGGCCATAAGCAAAAACAACTAAACATAGTAAATATCCCAGAAAAATGGTGCATGAGAAAGTTTAGCCTTTGAGCCCCAGATTTAGGTCAGTAATAATCCAAAATTTCATTCACAGAAATTGTAACACACTGTATTCAAATTTATCATCTTAATGATGCAGTACAGTTCAAATATCAGGCAGTACGCAGATTTCAATTGTGAATGAACTCCAGGAATATTCTTAAGTGTAGCATTAATCATGCCTTCTTGGGTTCCACTACACTACATTTTTTCAAGCTTTTTTTTTACTGAAAAAGCAGCACCTGGAAATATTTACAAACATGACCAAAAATGAACTACCATACATACACTAATCATTTCAACAACCAGAGTATGAAACAGAACAAAAATGTTATTTACATGCTATAATTTATAAGTTTATTTATTATAAACGAAAACAGACTAGGAACTATCACTAGTACAACTCACTAATTGGTAGGACCTCTGGTTTCTTTACCCTCTTTAAAAACCATATTTTTTCCTGCACATGGTAATCATTGGTTTGCTGCCACATCAGGATAAATAACAAAGCAAATAAACTTAAATATATTTCTCACCATCTTATCTTTGCTTAGCAACTGAGAGTCTTTCTGGTTTAATTGTTTATGCAAAGAAGCAATCTGCTCCTTGAGCTGAGTCATGGCAACTACATGGTCTGATGAGTTCGGATCATGTGGATCTCCGCGATTGTTGCTGGCCCCACCTCCCCCACGGGATAATTTGGCTGGCGGCCCTCCTTCACCATCCTTATCTCCACCAGGTTGGTTTAATTTCGTCACATCCACCCGGTGTGGGCGCTTGTTATGACCCTTGTGTCTGCAAAACCCACATTTTTATGGTGTGACACATATCACAAACAACCTGAGCTCCAAGTGGAACTCATACATTCTACTTTCCTATTACAGACTTCCAGTTCCGCTGTAACTGTCATGTTGTTAATGTCTTATTCAGGTAATGAAAATTCATAATCCAAGAATAAAAGCAACTTAGCTCATGGATTAGCATCTCAGATCTGTACAAAAGACTGTACACCCACCACTTGTTTTATGCCCTAGTTGTGTTCCTGAAAAAGTGGGCATAAGTCAAAACTGAAATTAATCATCAGAAATAAGGGGTTAGCATAACAAAATGCAGCCAGCCAAAGGGCACTGAATGAAGAATGAGGGGAGTGAAAATCAAGAAGTGGTGTACAGTGCAAAGCAGTGTGAAAGCAATGAGGCACATTAAAGTAACGAGCTGTAAAACAAGGGCTGGGTGTACTGTTATAATATGACCGAATCCTAATGCACCAATTCTTTTCAGTGCTTCCACATTATGTTAAATATTGTTCATCATTGCTGTCATCATCATCTTTTTGAGACAAACTTATTTCTTAAATATAGACTTTGCCCCAAGGGTTGCACAAAGTTTACAAAAATCTAGGAGCCACTTCAAAATTCTAGATGTCAGAAGTGTAATATGAAGCAAGTTCCATACTGAGCACCCACAAACATTAGGCTGCATCATACAAGACTGAGTTTTCACAGTGACCTGGCACCAAGGATTTGTGTACCGTTGTTTGTCTACATTAAATCTGTCATATGCAAGCTCGAAGTTCCAATGCTGCTATGTTTGTAACTGTTGACTTATATATCTGTATCAAATTTCAAATTCCTAGCTCTGTCAGCATCAAACCAAACACTATGTACGTATATATCACACATGTATAATTATGCTTCGCATTCTATTAAAAAAACAAACCCCCAGTGAAAGTTCCAGGTTTTAAGAAAGAGTACAAGCATCAGGGCTGTGGAGTCAGCACACAAAACCTCCAACTACGACTCCTTCATAAAAGCTCAATAAGTATTAACAATGGTAAACCTACTAAAATGGTAAATAGTACCATAAGGCATTTCATCACCATCATGTGAATCATCAGGCTACTTTTTAGACTTACAACCAATATCTGAGTATAAGTCTGATGGTTATTGTAGCTAGTTTCTGTTTAAATTTTATACAGAGGTCACAGAGTCAGTACATTTTTACCGACTCCCACTCCACAGCCCTGACTAGCATCACGCCCACTTCACACATTTGTGCCTTTGTCATGTTACTATTGGGCCCAGGGAATTAAAAAAGTATAATGCATACATGACAACTGGTAACAGCTCCATTACACTTATGTACGTAGAACAACATGACAATTCAGACAACTTTACTTCTACTGGATGTACTGGAAAACCAGTGCAATGTAATGCAATCCTAGAAAGTTCATCCACCTCTGCCACATATAGAAGTTTATGCTGTACTACATTTCAGTTCTTTTAAATGTCTCAAATTTTTCTGCAAAGGATGCATAACATTTGTGCTCATAGTAGTAAACTTGTAACTTACTTGCCATGTTCCTTATTTTTAGCAGCTCTCTGAGCTGTTAATTTGATGTGAGCACGCCTCTCAGCATCACTCTGTTTTGTCTTTGCAAGCGCACGCTTGTAAGATAATGTGCATAGCCAACATAACAATTTGCCATCAACCTGTTGGAAAAGTGTTATTACAGCTTACAGAGAGGTCATGTACTTTCCCATTTATATATTAATTACAAAATTACCATGCTATTATAACATAAAACTACCAAAACATAAGGACAATTATTGTTTGGAAAGAACCATAAAGTCTGTCATTCATGAGCAGCAATACAAATCGTATTTCCCACATGATATTTTATTGAAACATACAAACAACCTTAGTCTGTGGGCCATTCTTATCCACAGCCCACAATACAGTGTCCCTTGAAAGAATATTCTTTATACAGACAGATTTCTTTAAGAATATTATGCATGTCTGAAAACAGCCCAGGCTGCACTCTGACATGTGTAATATTCTGACGACATCTCCCAGCGTGGACAGTTTTCTTATTCAAGCTACATTAACTAGAAACATGTTAGTTTTATAATCATGTATTTCTGTATGTGGAAAAGCAAACATCTGACATGATAAGAAATTACTGTATGTTTACATTAGGTAGTAATGTGAATGTTAAATTTAATGAAGTAAAAGGAATGTATTATTATTATTATTATTATTATTATTATTATTAAATTGGAGTAATGACGATCATATTAAATACCTTCTTATCTTCATCCTTTCTATCAAAGGCACATTTCTGCTTGCACTGTTCACATGTCACTGGAGGTCCATATTTCTTTTCCGAGTTGGTGCACCGTTGACACTTGTTGCCAATGAATGCAGCAATAATATTGCAGTACTCACATGCTGATGGTTTTCCAAATTGCTTCACATTTGTCTCACACTTTTTACAGATAGTACTAGGACTTCCTTTACTAGAGACATACAAAATTCAAAATAAATCAGAACATGTTCAAAATTTGATACAGAATTTGGTACAGAATCAAATAACATTACAGGAATGGTATAAACAACAGTTCCTACTTACTACAACATGACACAAAATAGTGTACAAGTCTAATAATCAGAGTAATACTAAAGAAAGCAAGAAACTCAGAATAAAATGCATGCATTATTAACCATTATTAATATCACATCACACTCAAGTGTGTTAATGAGTTAACTGAAGATACGTAACAGCAATTCAGACATATAAAAGATTTTGAAGGACAGTTAGCCCAAAACACACTGCCATGCAAAATATTCCCACATTATAAGTATCAAAAAGAAACTTAAACTTAAAATGCTTTAATACTTGTACACTATGGAACACGTCCAGTACCATACAAAATATACCTGTCTCCCCATTCCAGTTCTATTTTGTTACCACACCAAAAATACACAATATCCGCAAACTGTCAATGAATGCAAGTTTCATTTAAAGTTCCTGGTTTTAATAGAAACAATTACAAACCACTTCATTCGACTGATCACTGAACGCTGATGACATTCCTAAATCAATACTCACTTTGTCTGTTGGAATTCCGACCGACAGTAAGTACACTTCACAACAGGAAATGCACCTCGACATTCCTAAAAACAATTTTGAGGTTAGGGAAGACCACATTCAGTACAGACAGTGGGACTGAAGTTTTTATTATTGTACTACATATACGCCATCTAAAAACAACTCTTTTTCACTTTAAAGCATGTTTATAGAAAAACTATGGGTCCTTAATAACAATTTAACATCAGCCTACTGCTCGATATAATTGTGTATACATAAACGCTAAACAATGCAGGTGCATATTACCTTGCATAACTGCTGTCCTGACGATAATTCTTCAAAGGGGTGCCTCGAAAAACAGCTTGAGCATGCAAATAATGCCGACATATTCATCATTACGCAAAAATATTCTTAATAACTGCAGAATAGAGTTTTACGCACGCTGTAAACATCCACAACCATCCTCCATCTTGAAATGACGTCCCGGTTTTGACGTCATACACTACAATCCATACCGACCACGACACACATGATGACGTAATAACCAACACGTCACTATTTCTCGTTTAAATGTTGTTAACCTTCACAAGTCAACAATAACAAACCTCCCAAATGCAACCACATTTATTAACAATGCTTTTAACGCATATGTTTCTGCAAGGTTTTCAGCCTCAAGGGTGATTGGGGACATGGGCGTAACTTGTCTACTAAAACTAGGGGTGGGGGGCAAAGTAGACCACAAGTATTACAAACTTTACGAAGGCAAGTTAAGGAAGAGGTGTTTTCTTTCATTTTTTGTCTTTACACCACCCATATAATCGTTTTGTAAATGCTTCTATTTTTTTGCCTCTCTTCAACTGAGTAGCCAAAAAAAACCATTCTAAGGTACAAAAATATTAGAGGGGCATTTGCCCCCATCCCAAGTTACGTCTATGTTTAGAGAAGTGGAAGACGGTAACATAACATCATATGGTATATGTTAAAGTGCAAAACGTAGGCTACAGTTCAGCATTATTAAAGGTTACTAAAATTTTTCTTCTTCTTTACATTTTTCTTTTACAGGTCACTCAATGCATGACAGTATATTCTTAAATTTATAATTTCTTCTCCTTTGGTTGAACTCTATTTGCAGTCCATAAATATAAACATGATGCAGTTAATTTAATTCATTGAGTTTCTTTTACAGCCCTAGAAAAGATTATTTCCTTTCATAACACAAAATTTTGGTTTCTCTTAAGATAGACTTTACATACCGTATTTTACTGACATATAGAACACTGCCATATCTTACTGTCATTTTGGGACAGACACAGCACAAATTCAGTGAGTAAAGGCATTCTTTCCTTGGAGGCAATGTGGCTTCAGTGTGCAACTGGTCACTCACTACCATGTGGTACCAACGTAAGATGTGTGGAGCTATACTTCCACCTCTCCACATGCCTTTACAGTGTGCACAAGAAAAACTTTACTCTCACTTTATTTGTTTGTCATTGGCTGGGCTCATACAGCCCAAAAGACACATTAGGTTGTAGCCTGGGGTACCAACATCTCGGAGTACTGCACATTTTGAACACTCTCCACTAAAATTACCCAGTAAGTAGCAGGTTCTTGTAAACACAGTAATGGACTTTTGCACTCTGTTAAGAGGCAGTGGAATTGCTTTACCATGTGAATGATTAATAGTTTCTCAAGAAAGGCTCTGCGTTGTGCAGTTTGAAGGCCTCAGTATTCTTCTGTGTAGTGCATAAAGTGTAACAAACAGGATTTGTGATCACTATGAAAAGAATATCTCCACACCACAAGGTAGATGAGAATCAGACTAAGTGATGTGAAGTGTGAAAAGAAGATGAGAACTCTGATTACCATAGTTAGCCAAATACAAGATGAGAATATTGTTCCTAATTCATCATCTTTCTAATGGCCCGGGGTGGGGGGGGGGGCAGGTTGCCTTACGATTGTGCACCAAACTAAACGAGTTCTCTGTCCATATTTTCCTAAAAATCACAGTTTGTGACACAGGGTTGTCTCATATTCAGGTACATATGGTACCTCAAAGCCAAAACTACTTGTAATAGTGCGTGAAATCCGCAATACAGTCAGTCATGTTATATCCCAGACTGAAATGACATGTGCAAGATACATAAAGGAAGAAAGATGAAACATATGCTCGGTGGTCATTGAAGAGAAAGTGGATGATGTGTTAGGCATCATCATTCTCCTTAGAAATCCCTAACATATCATGCAGAGGGCAGGGGAGCTTCTAGTTAAAGTTTACCGTTTCCCAAGAAAAACTTCAATACACAACTATAAACTTTCCATCATGGTGACAGAAATACATGTGTAAGAGCAGAAAGCACTTCCACCACACACTGTGATCCAGGCAAGTTTTATACGTCACTTTGGCTAGCTGTCCAAATGACAGGAAGAATCTTCCACCAGAGAGATTTAACTATTTTCAGCATAAACCCCCCCCCCCCACAACACACACGCGCGCGCGCGCGCTCATTCACTCACTCGCTCAATGACAACATAAAATGCAGAAAGTATCTTGCAAGACTGTCAGCAATAAATTCAGATTTTTGTGATTTTCATGGTGAATACAAGTTACAGAGGGCCAATGAAAGTAAGTCTGTCCAAAGACTACCCAAATAATCACAAATTTCTGATGTAACATACAGACAGGCCAAACAATGGCACTGTGGTTTATTACAAACTGGTTTTCAATGAGTGTATCAAGTAAGCGAAAGTGCTGCACACTGGATTAAATAAGAATGCTTTATTTAAGAAGTCTTTTGTTCCCCATCCTTTAAGAAAGAATTTAAAGACTAAAGTACAAAAATGTAATGTCCTGAGATAGGGTACAGCCTGTCCCTTCATCCTGGTTTTCATGAGGAACAACATATACACCGTAACTCACAAAATTACTTCGGTATATTATTCAAGAACCCATTTTAAACTGCAGTTTATGATGTGGTGCCTTATTTAATTGCAGCATTCTTAAGAGACTTGCATATAATCTTGCCAGATCTTGTAGACAAAGCATTGCCTTGCCACTGAGCCTCACAATTTGCTGTAGTCCTTAAATCCACCTGAAAAGGAGAAGAAATACTTCATACACCAATTGCTAGCCTCTAGTCATGTAAATAAAAGTACAAATGTGCACAAATGAATAATGCATACTCTACGTAACCTCTATGCCAGTCTTAGACACTTCAAACATACAAATAATACTAAACCCACCAAAACACCTTCAAATACTTTGATCAACACATCTATGCACCTCCAAATGTTTTGACCTCCATTAGGTCATCATCACGAGGATTCTCCCTACCAAGAAGTTAAATAAAATTAATTAACACTTTGCATCAATACACTGTTGAATTACATAAACCAGAATGATCAACTACAACATAAAATAAAACAGAACAACACTGATATTTCTATCATGTATATGGCAGCATATGAGAATCACAAGCACTGGCGTGTGGGTCTGTTGCAATAGCTCTATTATTACGCCAGCACGTCCATGTTTTCAGCATCTGCCATTGTACAAGATATTCTGCCATTACTGGGTATTATATTCCGTTGTGTGCAATCCGTGAATATAACAGTAAAATGGTAATGGCATACTGGTTTGCAATATATATCACACTAACATTTACACAACACAATCTGTAACAGTGGCTCCCACCTGGTCCAGAGGTACCACTGCACCGTATGGTAGTGGACAGATGAATAAAGCTAAATAATGTTTTGACTTAGAAAGAGAGAGATCTTTCTTGTACAGTGGCCAGGTGAGATGAAAAAAGTAATCTTCTGCTTTGTGTTCTAAAATCAGTTTATCTCCCTCTTCTGCAGTGTAGATGCATAGGTTCCCCAGAATATTTATTTTCACCTTTTTTTGCAGTGTTCTAAGTTTTCTCCCTAAACCTTCAACTTCACCCAAGAAGTGACTGCTGTTGCAAATATGTGTGGTATACTCTGATGCATCTTTGTTACATTCAATGTTGCGGATCTGGTCTTTGTAGTGTATTTCAAACATTTTAACTCCCTGACCTATACAGATACATTTACAGTTCACGCAGGCAAGTTTACAAATACTTTACAGATTTTAAATACTTGGGTGTCTGTATGGTTTTGCATGATGCAATCTGTTCTGAAAGAAACTCTCACCATAGGGTATGATCACATGCCTCCAATGTCATAATGTTCATATTAGTTTGAACAAAGTTTCATGAATATCAGTTAACTGGTTCAAAAGTTTAAATGGGGAACACAGACTGCATGGTGATCTCATACGTCTAATTCTTTAACTTATAAAAGAACGATAAACCAAAAACACACCAAAGGTAACCCTACTATAATCATTAATCTAAGAACCTTTGCAATACTATTTTTCAGGCATAACAGCATAATAAATTACTGTACCTGCAACTTTTCCCAGATCTTTTTTTTAGGGTTCAATACCTCATCTGGAGTACCTGACTCATATCCTTCTACAAGCACTCGCTCACCAGGGGAACTTCCTGCTGCTGGTATGAGTGGTTCTACAGCTCGTGGTTCATCCCTGCAGAGAGAGAGAGCCAACTCCGGAAGATGCCAATAAATCTCATTTGCACAAAGAAATCAAAACGAACTACTTTAGGAATACTTAAAAGTACGGGAGGTAAGTATTAAGGCAAAGCTGCTTTACACTTTATCACCTTCAACTCCACATCAAATTTAACAGAACATAAAACTAATTTTGTGTACTCGCATAATGGCACATGAGATGCCACCTGCTGGCCAGATGAAAGATTATAAAGAGTTGATCCATAAGTGTGTGGATAGAAAACAAATTCACTGTCCCATATTTCCTGATAATATAAAAGTTACAATAAATGAATTAAGTGATTCTGGTCTGCTGCAGTAGGAGTAGCATGTACCAGAGTGCCTCAAAGTTGACACACACACAAGCTGAAAGACTCCTACTTGATTTAAACTATAAACCTTTCATTTTAAGGCTGTATATGGTGTTCTGAATGCCGAAACATGTCGGAGCAATATATGTAATATATAAGAACACTGTGTGCATTTAGTTGGTACAATAAATTGACTATAATTCTTCTGTAAACCTTTTATTGAGAAAATGACAAGATATTATCATGATCCCACATAGGTGTCCTTTCTGAAGAATAAAACCAAATAATTCTGGCTTGAAGCTAGATGTGTGACGCCACTACTATATAAAGTAATGTAAAGGTACCTCCACAACATTGTCTACACCAAGAATATAAATCTATACTGCAATTCCACATTAGCAGTAACGTTCTCCTACGGACAATTTTCATATTTGTGTACTTACACAGATGCACAGAGGACCATACCATTGGACTCAACTCCCCTCATCTTGGCAGGCTTTAGATTACACAGAACCACTACCATGCGGTTCTGCATCTCCTCTATCGGAACATAATTAACCAATCCACTCACTACCGTGCGGGGTGAGGACTCACCTGCAAACGATGAAGCATTTACACATTATATAAAAGAATCCACATTTAGGGCAATTTTTTGTAATGTTAACACATTACAGAGAAGAAATAAATAATTTGACACCTTCATTGCTAAGATGTTGTGAAATCTTCCCAGATGATCAGTCATGTGAAATGGGAATTAGTATCAAGTATTTCACAGACCAAGACCATGTGTCTCCAACATCACACCAACCACGCAGACTGCAGACATTGTACAACAATCCCATTTTTACATGACTAATAGCCAAAGAAAATGTCATTGGAAGAAATAAATATCTTAAAAAAAAAACAGCTTAGAAAATGAGGAAGAAATAATAACAATTTCAGCTTTCAACTTACCAACATCTATCTTCTCAATATACAGAGCATCTGCATCAGGATGCGCCATAACTTCCACAATTTTTCCTACTCGAATATCCAAGTGATGTGGTGATATCTCATCAACAGGTGCTTCTAAGTACACAAATCACAGTTAGGATTAAACTCTTAAACAACATCACACTATGCAAAGAAATTATACTTACTCTTAGAAATGCCAAAAAGTAAACGCATCCATTTTTAGAAATCCAATCCAATGAAATTAATCATATCCTCTGGATATGATTAATGAAAACTTGGAAGCTGAAAATTTTTCGTATAGGAGACATAAATTAGTAATGTTGGAGTCCAAGTCACAATACGATTTAATGAAAACAATTCAAGGACATTCTGGAGGCAAGTCTGAAGCAAAGACAGTTTTGTGAATGGTATATGATACTCTCAGAGCTTACTCTGTTTGCTGGGTGGTGGGTAAGCTTTCTCAGTTAGCTTCTTAAGTGCAGGCTCTTCAAACTTCTTCCTTATTGGTTCCAGTAATTTGTTAATATAGATCTCGACAGCAGCTTTCAGATCTCCCGGATGTACTTCTTCTTCACTGAATGCCAACTCCAGGTCTTCGTATGTTGAATATGTACTATCACCACCATTCTCAGGGTTGCGGTGTACTGTGAATCCTGCTCAGTAAAACATTCACTATATAGCACCACATCTTCATTGATAGTTACACAATGTGAACAAAATAGTCATTGTCTTCTTTCCTACAATATGGCAGTACATGCTACTACTGTATTCACCATCTAGCATGCACACAGCAGCAAATTAAATACACTAATAAATGATGCTAGCAAATTTCAGAAGAAAAACTAAGCTAGTAGTTAATCACACTGAGAATTTTATGTGAAATTATTCCAACAGGCATGCAGAAAAAACAGTATACAGTTGCAGTGACGAGAAGAATTTGAATTTCAGAACATTTGGTTGTTTGATAAAATAGTACAGTGAAACTCGCTTAAGAAAAATGCGGTTAAGAAAATTTCCCACGTAAGAAGTCAGGATAAAAAAGCACCAAAATTCTACAGTTTCATTAAAATTACCCTTTTAAGAAACTTCCCACTTAAGAAGTAGGATTTTCTTGGTATTTTCAAAATTTTCGTAACAGGGTTTTACTGTATAATGACGATTATTATCTTTGTTGAAAATATTAAACAAGACATGCTTGACAAATGTTAGCAAACCATTATTACCTTACCTTCACCTTTGTTGAAAAGATTAAATAAGACATGCTTGACAAATGCTAGCAAGCCATTATCTGTCACATTGCCTGGTTCACAGAAAGCTTTCTTCAGCTTTTTCTTAACAGTTGCTGGGGTGTCCAAAAGATCTATTTTACTGTCTTCTTCTGAGGATGACATTTTTCCTCCTGCAAGTCCTGGCACTGAAAACAACGTCACACTTTGACTTAACAATCTCTCTCCAGGAAACATGTTCAAATTAATAAAGCAAAATACCCTTGCTCAATAGTGTTCTCTGTTGAAAATAATGTACTGTCTAATAAAACCCTGTTCTTAAATTTGTAGTAATTTCCCCATTTCATGTCACAGTTTATTTAATGATTCTCTGTCAACTGCTGAGACTATGAATTGCCAGTAGGATGTGAGGATGATCATAAATCCTGAATAATTATTCTTCAAGTCATTTCGAGCTACTGTTTCAACTACAAGGATAATGTAACATGAAATTAATTCAAATTAAATCTACACACTTTTTGAAATACCATTACACAGCTCACTCTTATCTCGACAAACAGCCATAATGTTTGCATTTCTCAACTGTTGAAACTTCTCCTCACAAGAGGTAAAATTTTCTCGTAGCTAAAATAACAAGTCACATTTTCCTTGTTGACACATGCTGCGTACCCTTCACCTCCCAGTGCCACTGCCATGAGGCTTGAAGAGGGTTGGGAGGTCACAGGAAACAGAACCACACACCACAAAAAAATAAAAATTTCACAAATGTTTTCACCTTAATCACTGTTCACAAAAAAGGAGTAATAACAAATTTCCTACTATTGATAGTTACTATATAGACACAATGTGTTTTACTTACAATCTGCACAAGTAAGTAATAATTATGCTCAACATCCAGGATACCACTTTTTGGAAAGCCTCATGCCACTTCCACTGACTAAACAGGCAAAATACTACCAGCATGTATCACATACTTACTACATTTATCATCATCTATCATTACTGAACTTAAGCCAAGCAGTATGTCTCACTACTTTGCCAGCTGCATCCAGTGATTATTTGGCTCTCTGCAGGCCTTGAAATTGCTCACCAGGCAGCTGGTAAGCCTAAGATTTGAAGGAGAACTGGAGGACAAATGAGGTACAAGGATGCTATATGAGCTGCATGCATAGATCAGATATTTATAAACGATTCTTTCAAACGCTGATAAACTATATAATGTGGCCATCAGTCTGTTATGTGCATACCCATTGGGTTCATAAGATGTATCCTCTTTGCATATCCCAGCTGAGGTAGGTATTTCTCTGCAAATGTGAATATTTTACGCTGGTCCACTCCCCCAAATTGAGCATCCACATGTAAATATTCTTCATCTAGTGCTTGCAGTCCTGGCACATCAAATAAGTGTCAAGAATTAATAATCCAAATTTTGTGCAAAGAAACAAGTAACTGCTTAAAAATTATTTTGTGAAAAGAAACAAATAACTGCTTCAAAAATTATCTTCGTTTCAGTGACATTAAAGAAAAATTCTGCCCGATATCCATAAAAATTAAAACTCCACTATAATGACATTCCCTGACATAAAAAGACATTATTTTTACAGTGAATCAGAAGCCAAAAAGTAAATTCATACATGTAATAACAACGAAATTCTTTACACCTAAATAAGAAGTTCAATAGGTCACACAAAATATGTTAAAGAGGCTAAAATGAAACCCATACATGGGGAAACAGAGATAGTTCAAAGTGCTTAATTTACATGAAAAAACTCCATAAGTTGAAACATTAAGGTACAACTTACATAAAAGTCTTTCTAAATATTGCATTCTCAATACACCTACTATTAGGCAATTTCAACCACACGCAATACAATGTACAGTATCATTACGTATGAAGTAACCTTATGTTCATTATATCAACAAACAATTTCTACACTATAAAATGACACTCATGGTGCAGGTCATCATACTGAAGGTGTGTTTTAAATTAACGGATAAAATTTTTTAAACATCCTTTCAA
This sequence comes from Coptotermes formosanus, assembly GCA_013340265.1. Lineage (NCBI taxonomy): Eukaryota > Metazoa > Arthropoda > Insecta > Blattodea > Rhinotermitidae > Coptotermes > Coptotermes formosanus. Next base: position 24,326 of record BLKM01000214.1, read on the forward strand.
CAGTGTCACATGGTATGACATACAATATGTGTGATATTCACCCACAGGTCTTCAGATTTGTCAGTACAAGATCACAAAAATAATCCCTCTTAAGCATCCACCATCACCCATCCCCACTAAAATTGAAAGCAATGTAATTAAGACTGCATGAGGCTGGAATGTCTTAGGTTTGGAAGTCTGCACCAGAATGTAACTGGCAGTGAATATGTGAATATGTGAAGGGTTGCGCAACTTGGTTCCTCTACAAAGGAAGCACCCTCGGAAAACCTGCTACAGTAGGTACAGAGTTGCCCTGGTTACATAAACCACAATTAGGTGAAGCCTCTGTATTCTGAGATATTATTTCCTGGTGTGCTGGAACCACCTAATGTCATCAACATTATTTATGGTTTATTAAACAATGCTAATAGCAGCTTACACTACATGGCACTGAAAACATCAGCAACAAACAATGTCAGACTCAGTATCCAGTAATGCTTATGATTACAGCTCTTACAGCTGGACACCAAACTGGCACACTGTACTGTCACGTATTCAGTATGCTATAGTCCCAATACCATTTGCTCTGGTCTTTGCAAACCCATTAAACATCTTGTCTGCTTATTCACCATTTCATTGGAACATGCAGAGTTTCTATGCATTCCTTTAACTGGCAACAACTTTCTATGCAAGCAGACTTCAGAATCTTCTGAGGTCGTAATCTTCTGGCAAAGATATGAAAGATAATCACAGGATTTATTATGTTTTTCCCACTACAAAATTAACTATTATTCATGAAATACTTAAAATGTATTCACAAGATATTTATCTCTTATAAACTGTAAAAGAAAAGTGAAGAAGAACAAATTTGTTTAAAAAATAGTCCCCAGATTGCCCAGTTAACTTCTATGCGCACTTCCCTGACATTTTATAATGCAGTACCACGATCTCTGTATGCTTGCTTACGAAAACTTAAACTTTGTTACCTGGATACAGGAGTCCAGATAACAGTGGATGTTCAACTTGTTTTACCACTTCAGCACCTGCTTTCTTGGCATCATGTTCCGTGATAACAGAGCTTAGTCTGTATACATCCAAAGTATACTCCCTGCAAAAGACAAGGAAATGTAAAAGGTAAAGTCATCCCTGTCCACAACATGAAGTCATATAGAGGGAGCATATGTATAGTTCCACTCATTTGTAACCTCAGCAGTAGATGGAGATGAGTGATCCGCATCATGACCTGGCCACTTTACCCCTGGCAAAGAGCCCTGGTATCCACTGAACAGGAGGATGGGTGGGCCCCAGAGACATTCTGGATGGTTTTGGAGAAGAGAAAATCTCTTCCCCTGCCAGGATTCGAACCCTGGACTAGCCAGTCTGCTGCTAGTGGCTACACGAACTACCATATCGCAGATCGCAAAAGACGGTATATTCCTTCACCATTACCACCATCACCTTTCTCATTATTAACTCCACACTGTTTTAACTTTGCTACATTTTTTCAGCATTGTTAACAACATAACATGAATATACAGGGTACATATTTTTCTCCATGTGTACTTCTACACCAAGGCAATAATGTAATTACAAGAATTTACTTTTAACAAACGTGAAGACCCAGCTTCATGGCAAGCATGGTTATATGATTGCATGTGCATGTAAATTACCTGGATAGTTGATAATCTGTTCCTTTTACAAACTTCAAGTTTTCCAGTGGAACACCAATAGACTGCAGCATAGCCTTAATCACTTGCTCATAGTACTCGGATCGCAATGACAGTAATTCCCATGGTGCCTTCATATTGTCCAAGTAGGCATGTAGGTCTGCAAACAACACTGTCACCTAAAATTTAAATTGCCTTTTGTAGGGAACACAGAATTGCAGAACACCTGAAATGTGCTGTACTGAAGGCTAGAGAGTTGTAAGGTCGTGCGTTCAAATCTGAGCCAGAACACCATTCTTTGTGGTTGATGTGCTGTACTAAAGTGCATCTGTTGGCATATTCACTATTATGTGAAATAGAATATGCCACAAAGAGTTCTCATTTCAATCCCCCAACATTCATCTGGAAAGCCTGATAAATATATACTTATGCCAATAGGTCACATCAGATCTTATTAATATGGTTCAAATAATCTGTTCTTATAGTGACAGCAATAAACATTTACAGTATAACTCCAATTATCCAGACGCTGGTTATCCAGATTGCCAATTATCCGGATCAGCTTGGCCCTTCATGTAATTTTGTCGAGAATTCTACAAAATTAATTTGCCTTGAAATTACCCGTTATCGTATCGAGTACAGTGGTGTAAAGTGTTACGGCTGTCTAGAACTTCAAATCAGGTGTGGTCGAATGGTTTAGGCACACATACACACTGTAAACAGTAACAGCCAAAGGGGTTCCCAAATTATACAAGGAATCCCCAAATTTCTCATCAGTGGTGAAAGCTTCCAGTCATTGCCTGAATTCCAGCCCCCTCCTCTCAACGCTTGTGTTTTGTTTTGTGCATGACTCACATGGCTCTGCATCTTTTTTCCCCACGCTGTCCAATACACATAAGGAATTATGTATTAATGTTTTACTTGTACGTAAATAAATATGTAGCCTAAAAATAGTTATTTGTAGAAATTTTTTTCCACTTCGAACTGCCAATGTAGCCTATTTTCAAAGAAAAATCCAATTATGCAGATTTTCTGCACAACCAGATGGTTCACGGTCCCAATTAATCCAGATAATTAATCCAGTTATACCGTACTTCCCAATGTTTACCATACCTTTTTGACTTGGTCCAATTCTATATCATTACCTCAAGAAACTTTAGGGTTCAGAAATCAATTTATTAATTACTGCCTCAAATCTGTCTCATATAGCCCCTCACCAAACAAAAGGATTATAACAGAATCAGGTACGGTCAAGCGCAGGTTTTCATAATGCTTCAATGCTAACGATGATCCTGTTATTCAGAGATGTGACTCACACAGCCAACATATGAAGCAAAGGCAATACAGTCCATATCTCCATCACGGCATCACCCCAAAGCAGGATCAACGTAAATATGATGTTGACACCACAACGCAAGGCAGTAAGATTAGTGCTGGGTTATGTCAAAATACAAATAAAACCTTTACATGCCACATCATTCACTAGGCCGAAGGGCTGGATACCTACGAAACCATGGTTTGATTCCGAGCAGGGGACCACCCAGCTTCCTATTCAATGGGTACTGGGTACTCCTTCCCCAGGGATACAGCAGCCAGAGCATGAAGCTGACTACAAGAATGGAAACATAGCTTCATAGCGTGCACAGACATCATTACCTTTACCTTCATATGACACATAATGTTTGACAAAATTCCCAGTGCATGGACGTTATTGTACAACTACTTAGCTTACCTCACAACTTGCTCTCAGAAAGTCTGCTATTTTAGCCATTGGCACAAAGTAAGCCACATGAGGCTTCCCAGTTGTAGCTGTCCCCCAGTAGATCTTTAAGTCACGTTCCTTCAACACTGCTATCATCTTATCCTCCCCCAGCACTTCTTGCAAATTACGTGAGATAAGGGCATGTTTATCTTCCCACGACAAAGTATCACCACTTGCAGCCATGGTGCTAAACTTCTGAAAGACAAACAAAAGGTCACTATTTCACTCACGTACCTTTATGCAAGTATGAGAATCTTTACACCATAACATTAATGTGATTCGATTCCCACCTCTACTAATTTTACAAATGAAGTGTGCGCCCTAAATTGGCCCATGGGTTTTGGGAACTTCTCTTGTTCTACTTGTTTAAAGCTTTGAATATGCTTATACCAGCGAAGTATGTGTGTTAAGTTTTGTGGAAGAGGAAATTGAGAATGCAAGAACCTATGCACACAGCAGTCTGCCTGTGTCGGTGAAAACCCATTTACATAGCTGAAGGACGCTAGATGTTCATTCAACTTGCTAAGAAATTCTTGTGTATCAGATACATCCATAATGCCTCATAAAAATAAATCATGAAAGATGTTTCATCTTAAAGATATCCACCACCTGCAAGCAAAGTGCACAGTATGATTATCACAAAGCATCCATATATGCAGCATAAACACAGGGACAAAAAGTGTTAATATTTTAACAATTCTAGTGGTAATAAAAATAAACATATACCAGAAACAGTGCTACAGAGCATGATTGATAGACTAATTGAAGCCTGAAGATACTATGGAATGGAAATGAATGTGGAAAAAAACTGAGGTGATGAGAATCTCAAGGCAACCACTCCCAGTACAGATTATGATAGATCAAAAACAACCAGAGAATGTGAAATATTTCAACTATTTAGGTAGCACGATAACAAATTATGCAAGATGTACACGTGAAATAGTATCCAGCACTGCCATGGCAAAAGCAACATTTAACAAGAAGCAGCAAATATGACTCAGATTTAAGGAAAAAAACTAGTGAAGTGCTACACTGGAGTACAGCTTTGTACGGAGCCAAAACTTGAACACTTTGAAACGTGGATCAGAAATACTTGGAATGTTTTGAAATTCGGTGCCGGAGAAGGATGAAGGAGATCAGTTGGACCAATCACATGAGAAATGAAGAAGTGTTACAAAAAGTCAAGGAGTAGACGAATATCTTACAAACAATAAAAATAAGGAAGGATAACTGGATTGGTCACATCTTGTGTAGGAGCTGCCTTCTAAAACACGTTATTGAAGAAAAGAAAGGGAAAGATAGAAATGATGGGATGATGAGAAAGAAGACACAAGATGCTACTGGATGACCTTAAAAAAAGAGAGGATACTGGAAACTGAAAGCAGAACAACTAGATTGCACTCTGTGGAGAACTTGCTTTGGAAGAGGCTATGGACCTGTCATAAGACAGCCAACAGAATAAATGAATGAATGAATTAATTAATTAATATGTATACCAGTAAAAGACCTATTAAAATTTCAAAGGGAATGTTTGAAAATACCATCTCTAGTTATGAATTTTGCAGGTAACTCTTCCATTGAGGCACCCTTCTAAATTACATCTCTTTAGGGATACTATGGGATGAGAATTTCAATCAATAACCACACCAGGAAACTGAAAACGTTAACGAAAATCAGTTTGATGGAACACGTGGTGCTACTGTCCAGGAGTAACTTTTACTGGCAAAAGTCGAGGCTGCAATACCAGCTGAAACACAGGCACCTCTGGGCTCTTTCATGTAACATTCATTGCTGCAACCACTATCACCTGGCGTACGCATGAGTAACAATAAGCAATCTTTGTTACATGGGGACAGGATTCACATTCTACCGCTCTTGTATAACTGTTACTTTCACACGTCAGCTTTGATAGGATACCATGGCCTGAATACATCTTACATGTTGCAAGGATGCAATTAATAAACCGCGTACATGACAATGGTATAATGAAAATACCCGGCAACGGTAGATGTTATCCTAGTCTTTCTGACTTCAATATGAAGTATTAGCCAAAGACTTAACATTAATACCAAGAACACGCAGTACAGTTAAAACAACTGGCTATGCCAGCAGATGCTAATCCTGCCCTGAAGTCGCAGCACCACACAACCACATGCACAAGCCCACCAGCATTCTTTACCACGACCACATTGCACACGTATATGACCACCGATTAGTAAAAGTACCGATTAGCAACTCCGTGACAACGTGAAATTGCAGCGCCACATGCGGCGCCCATGTGAATTACTTGTAGCCGGTGTGGCTCACACGCTGTGGGTAATGGATGCTCTTGGTACGAAGTTATGGAACCATGCAGCATGACATCGGCAAGGCAGCATCTTGCCCCCGTACCGGCCGCTCATTTTCATCTTGCATGAAAAGAAATTGCACCGTTCGAAATTATTACATGCCAACTAAATACACTTCTTAGGAAATATACCATATTATCTTACATTATATTTGCTCCGAAATATTTCTTATTACATCAAAATATAATGTAAAATAACATAGTATATTTATTGCCGAACATATGTTGTTAGTTTGTAATAGTGATACAATGCACGAAAAATGCAGGATATTAAGATTCAGAATTATAATCTTCCAGGCTATGGGGCTGTAATTTGACTGGTTGTGAATAAACACTTTTTCTGCACCTTCTTGAACATCCCTAAAAAGGCAACTGAAGGCATTAGTAAAAATTTCAAAGAGAAAGGAACATGCTTAGGGTCATTATCACTGACCCGCAAAGCTATATTCCAGAGCCATGTCTTACAACCATTTTTTTCATGGAGGAACTCCTAAAATAGCTCTTCATATCTCGAGCAACACATCCCACCCAGTGGTGAAAAGTTCACAGGCCAGAAAAAGTTAATAGCAAGGAACCTTTCTGTAGGTACCTGTTACTGCAACTAAGTATAACCTGAAACATGTACTGACCAAGACAAACAGGCAGTTGGCCAGACAGAGTTTATGCCAGGATAGCCAACTGCCTGACAAAATTCCGCAACATTTGGGATTTTTCACAGTATTTCATAATTTTTTACTTACTTATTTCACAATTTTTTGTGGAACCCTGGTTGGGAAACACTGTTCTAGAGTGTGAAAAGTCAATGGCCCTGTTCAGATGACACATGACAGCACTTGACAAATAAATCTGTGTTGCTGTTCCTACTACCATCTACCCTCCCTCCACTCATCTCTCTCTTTCTCAGCTGTGGTATCACCATTCCTTAATATTTTCACAATGGAACTAGATCAAATGGTCTGATTCTGTGTAACAGCTTTACAAGTAATTAATTTTACTAACATTTATCCTGCAGAAGAAGTTCTCATCCATACTGAGCAGTGACAAATCATAATCCGAGCTTCAGGTCTAGAGGAAGGGTAACTGGAAGGCCCTGCTAGACCTCACCTCACAATCAGAAAATGCCACTGATACTGAGCTATTTCAAACAACACTTAACATAACACTCCATTCATGCAGAAGAAATTTAACACAGACTTTGCCATGACATTATGTATATGGATCTCTGTGCCTGAATTCTGACATTCTGGTGGAGAAAAATAGGCTTCCTGAGACAGGCTATAGATGGCATAAAACGCAGCTCTTCCAGTGATGAAAGTGAACATTCTTATTGTGTACTTCCAAGATATTTTCCAAATCAAAATAAGTTTCCATTACTGGACTCAATAACTATGGTAACACAGAATGAATACTGCTTGAGGAATAATTACTGAATTTAAGAGCAAAATTTTGTTTAATCCCATAATCAAATGTACAATAAGATTCTGCAGCACCAAGGCTGTTTTCTCCCTTTTAGAACACTGATCACTCAAAAATATGTTCTTAAACAAGATTCACATTCAAGATTTGAGGTTCTCACTGTAGTGGCTAAGACATTACTGTCTTCTGATATGTAATTCCATTTGTACTCTTCTACCCTGAAGATGGAGCCAGCAGATTCCTACAAAATAACAGCAACTTGCCACCAGATCATACAATGTCACAGCCCCATACACAGCATTATTCAAGAGTTATAATGTATTGCAATGTAGATTATTAAAGTGAATACTTCACACTGGACATGACAATACATACCCTCCTCAGTAAGGACCATCTGAGGATGTGTCAAGGCTTGTATTTTGACATCAACATAGATGGCCATAACAGCAAGGAATAATGGACACACTCTGTTTTTACATATCACCATATCAGATCAAACATATGCCAGCAATACACCACATGCTTGATACCTGCAAAGAAATAATGCTGCAGTACGAAGTCTGTTTCCACCTTTCTTAAAACACTAAACACTCAACACATATTCTCAAACAAGACTCACATCCAGCATCTGTGGTTCTCACATTAGGGGCCACAATGATTGCTGTCTTCTAGAATGTGAGTCTGTACAGATGAACTCATTCATCTACCCTGAAGATGGAGGCAGAAGATTCCTCCAAAACAGCAGTAACTATCTACCACACTACATGACATCACATCCCAGAAGACACTGTTCTTCAAAAGTTATACTGCATTGAAATAAAAATTATGGGTGCACTTGAGCTTCCAGCTCATCATCACATCAGACATGGGTTCCTTTGATGCACTTACTCAGTAATCTACAAGTAGAAATTGCTTGGTACAAGGTGAGGGCTGAATGGGTGGGGTATGGGCAAGACATGTACCTACAGTAGTCTGTGAGGAAGCTGCTGTGAAAGATGTTAGAATGCATAGCACTGTAGCAACTGAATGAGGCAATATTATTTGGATGAACTGAGCCCTAATTTCTTACCCACTGCAATCAAATCCCTCAGCTACTATGATGAATATGTAGGGAAAAGAGGATTGGTCTGTTACTCCTTCATAAAGATGAATGCCACACACCTTTCAAAACGGTATTCATTTAAAATCCCTTGCATATTGCTCAATAATAAAATAAAATGAAAAGAGCCCAGATATTCTTCTGTCTCTACAGAACACTAGAACACTTGTCAGGAAGAGAAGTATTGGTAGTACTCGATTGTACAGTGCTGACCACTCTTACAAAATAAAATTATTACACATTCCTTTCGTGTGTAACACAAATGCAAAGTCAACATAATAATGCTTTAGAGTTGGAATCAATATGGTGGTACGAAGTAAAATTCAGTTCGTTCCCATATGCTGTATTTCATGCACATACACATACCACATTTCTGTCTTATCAGAGCTCTTATTAAAACATACACAATTTAAAACTCGTGACATCTATGGTGGGTTGTTATACATACAGTTATCTTTAGAATGCCTCAAGTACATTTTATTGTTAACCTAACTTTAATGTACCCTTATGTGCAATGAATGTTTCTGTTTCACTTAATCACTTAACAAAGGTTCACTCACTCACTCACTCACTCACTCACTCATTTATTTGTTAACCAAAACCTTCTCAAAGTTCATTACAAGAAGCATAAAATTCACCCTACCCTAAATTATATCATAGTTTCTGATTCACTTTATATTCCTTATGAATGAAAATTGTTTGGTTTTAATTTGATGTCTTTGGTCCCACTTTCAAATAACCAGTTTGTGGATAATCCATGCTCTAGCAAAGGCAGCTCATTCTGCCTTGCTACCTCTGACGAGGCAGAGTGGTATCTCAACAATGTACACTCCATCTCAATTTGAAATGCTGCTGTAGTCACACAGTAGTTTCTTGCGCATTTCACGCCAAAACTGTATCATTATTTTCTTTATCCCTTGACACAGATCAGACTAAAATATTGGTAATTAAACTCTGACACCTTCCCCAAGTTTGTATTCATATCTGTAACAATTACTGAGTGCAATGTTTCAGACGCTTACTGAAAATATACTGGAAGACAAATAACACTAGAAACATTTCAAGGGCTGAAAATCCTTGTAAATCTAAATTGCTGTGTACTTCCTAACAGTCTTCACTCAAACCAGTCACATAAGTTACTGGTGGCATTTGTCATTCACACAATACAAGACAGGACACACTCTTCTTCCTTCTCTTGCAAACCCTGTGAAGAGTATCTTTTTTTAACAAACACCTTGTAATGACTGTATACCTTAAGTCACCCATACACTCGTGGAATAAATGTGCATGAATTCAGACAAAACTGTCTTGGACCTCTCTTTTCACTGATACTTATACATTGTGACTACGACATGTGCATAGCTGCTAGTATGAGTTCATGGGTTTCTTAGCATGACCAAGCTGCATTCTGGCCAGCAGATTAAAATCATATGAAGGTTTTAACACTGCCAATGGCCCTGTCAGTATTATACAAGGTCACAAAATGTCCGTCAAACTTCATGGGTTTATAAACTGGATTACTGTGAGTGAAAAATATTGTATCAACATAGGTCCAATTCTCAACTATTATGGGGCCACTGTTGCAAACTGAGGAACTGCGTATGACACTTCTGGGTAAAACAAGTTTATTTGGTTAGGAATGTTATTAGTTATATATGCTAGCTGCTGCTCAAAATGGCCTCCTGAAATGCTGGCACACTATCTTGCTTGTTGTAGAACAGAATACATGGCCTTTCGCATTCTCAGGTTTGCTATGCATGTGTGCAGCACAATTTACTCTGAGTTCATCTCTTAAAATCAACTACTCTGTGTCCCCCCAAAAGAAAAAGTCAAGAAAAGTGATGTCAGGTGAACTAAGAGGCCAGCCCTGTAGCTCACCACAGGCAATCCAATGACATCTATAACAGTAATTAATTCAAGCATTCCATTATTGGTTGACCAAAACAGAGAAGAGTGATGTTGTACAGCCACAAGTTTTTGAGGCATGTTAAATTGGCCTCAGTAAAATAAAGTCATCCAATCAGTCAGCAGCATGTGTAACTAAGGAAATACAACTGCTACGTAGAAGGTAACAACCATATAAAACTTTTACACACTTAGCAATTTTGTATCTGAGCAATGTCTCCAAAATGGGTGAGAATCATACCCATGCTGATGTAACAGTTTTCACACAAAATAACAAACACCTTCTCACACTGGCCTGCCATTTTGTGGGATATCTGTATACAGGGGAGATTCAACTAGAAATACTTCAATTACAATAACCACTTTAACACCATTAACACCTTATTTACAGCAAGACACCTTTTGCACACAGAGATAAGAACTGCTGTAAGTACATGAGCAATATAAAAATTGTGGCTGGAGTCAATACTAAGTTTAACAACAAATATCATCCAATTTTTGGCAGTGAGGGAAAACTTGCCTTATAATGAAGGTGGTGTGAGATTTAAGTATCTCTAGCCAAAATCAACATTTACCAAGTTCAACCACAACTATTAGGACTGAATCACCTTCCCCAGCCAAGCCACGCATACTGTGCCATCCCTGTTGCTAGCATCCTTACGTCTAGATGATACAGGATAAGACACTCCACTGGGTAGAAACACTGTGCTAGATATATAACCACCAAAGTTCTTCCTGGCTGGCACCAAGTTATGGGCTGCTAAATAAAGTATACTGAGAAAGGCGGTGATACATTTGAATTAATGTAGATACAGTGATGTAACAAGTAGTCATACACACATTTTGCTTTTTAGTTGAATCATATTCGCACTCAAGGAAACATACAAAAAACCCAACATGAAGAATTATTTCACGTCCACACATTTTTGACATAGTGGATACCGATCCAGAAGTTTCTGTCTTTATACCTTCAGAAACTCAGAACAGATCAAGGGCACATTAACAGACCCATAACTGCAAGATGTGAGGTTATCACAATGGTGTTGCTGAAGATTCCAGTTGTCTGGAATGTGTGATGCTGTGTCATTGGGCTTGACCCTGAGGATGAAAGCACTATGATCCATCAAAATTCTGGGAACTACTTGCCCAGCAACACAGTGTCATCCCAGAAAACTGGGTCTTCAGGCCCATAATTTAAATAAATAGCAAACTTACTGGAATTCACATTTCCACTCAAACAGAGCAGTTCATGTGATTTGTAACATGCCTGCAGCAATCTGACAAAGATCTGCACCCCCTTTCACACCACAACACTAATTTTTGAAACACACAGAGGCAAAAACTGTACAACAAAAAACAACAGAATTTCATCCTTTGCACTATATTACCTGGCCCACTAGAATATTGAAACTTATTTAATGGACTGCTGCAGTTCAACACATTGTATAGCCTGTAACATCTAATATAAATACTGCAGTTCAAAGAAATATGTAAACAGAGCAATGAACCAGTAAAACCATAAAAAACATTTCTTAAAAAAAAACAACATGCAACTATTGCACCGAGGACTGTAATGCTTGAATCTTCCCATCAACGAAGCTGAACCTGGTGTCCATTTCTCATTCATTCTATGCAAAACTACATTTTCAGTCCTATTCATCCTCAACATCTTCATCTGTGGTGAATTCAGAAACATCACTGCCACCTCCCTCTGGTACCTCTTCTTCATCATCCGACATATCCCACTGCGGATGCTCTGTTGGCACTTCAGGAGCTTCCTTGACATCCAGCTGCAGAACACAATGGCACAATGGCACAATATCACAGACTATCATTTGTATCATGTCCCTGAGCATGGCAGCTTAATTGCAGACAGCCTGCATCTGCCTGGACATTCTGTGTCAGATGCAGTGCTTAGGGACGCTCTGTACATGGACAAGCAACAAATGTCTCCTTTCGCATGTTTTTTTTGCAAAAAAAGGTAAAATTTTAACACAGTAAAGACTGTATGATCTGAAATTTATCAAACGTTCTCAGGCCACTTTTTGTCAGTTCATGTCCAGTCAACTAACATGTGGATTACAAACTGTTCGGCTTGTAACATCTTAAAATGCATCGAATCAACACATGTGTATGCAATTACCCTCTCCCCTGCTTTATTTCTTAAGGACACATGGCCCTTCACTTACACATTCTTTTTTTCCTCTCTCAGGAATGCATGTACCATGGGAACAGAATAAAGAAATATGAAAATGCAAAAACCAAAGAGATGTGAATTTGGGTACACCACAATTAATGTACCAAATCCACTCCCCCACATCAAAACAATACTTTTATATGCAGAATCATGGATATCAAGTTACTTTTAAACATTCATTGTGTTAACTCATCACTAATGGGATTACAGGCATTTCTGTTTATAGTTGATACAGTAATGTCCCTCCTGAAATGGCTGGCTACCTGCTGACTGAAACATGCTGAGAATGAATAACTCACCATCTTGTGGTCTAAATATATAAAAGTTGTTCTATTACAATGGATTTGACACGGTACATAATTGTGGAACTCAACACAATGGTATGGACTCAGACCTAACAAGATAGGCAATGTACCTACAACGTAACAATGTGGCATGTTAGCATGTTTACACCTCCTTGGCTATTGTAACAGTCCAGTACCATTTCACTTGAATTTATGCTGCTACGAACAATTATTTCCTAGTACTGCTGTTGAGCTAAACATTGTTGCCTTAAAAACGCAGCAATGTGTTTCCTTTGTATTGGAGGCCAACAAGACAGTCAACAATATAAATAACTTGTTGGCATGGGAATTCAACAACGCATTCACTCTCGTTAGTACTGTTGTTTAGTTACAACATGCTTTTACATTTGTACTGTCTCAGCTATCCTAACAGGCTAATATAATTTCACTCAAAAAGAGCTATCTGATGGCCAATTTATGTTGCCAGAAACAATAAAATGTACTTAGGTCTTCATGTAAAGTGCCAATATTTTCGTCCCATTTTAACCAACTATGGACTTTCTTGACAGATTTTAATAAAAGTCGCCAACATCAAACTGTCCACTTGGAGCTTAGCTCATATGTGCTAACAGACAGAATGACTAATGGACATGACATGACAAAGCTAATAGGTGTTTCTTGCAGCTATATACAAATTTCTCCAAAAACTAGGGACACACCTATTTAGTACCATAACCAAACACCTCACACAATAATACACCACAGGTTACAGATAATCAGAGACATTAATCTTCAGCACAACTATGGCCACTGTCTTTCAATGCAGTCTGACTGTGTAATGTCACACTACAACGAGGATTTGCTGCTGCACTAGCCATTTCAAATACACAGTGCAGTACTACAGATTACCTGAACACAAGCGCAGCTTGCTCTTTTCTTAGCATGTGAAGCTGAAACCAGTTCTGTTCACATAATAAAATGAGAACATGAATATCACATTACACTCACATAACTGTACACAATATTTCATTCACAATCACATTTCAGGACTCATTCCTGCATTTATAATCATAATCTTTTACAGTGACTTGAATCATGTAAGTTGAAAATGACAGTACCCCTACTGTATAGAGTAAATTATACTAAAACTCTGATATTTAAAACAGCAAAAATTAGGGCATAAAAACCATACAGTTGAATATTATAAGTAAAATACAATTCAAATCTTACCTTAAGGTCATGCATTTGGTCAAACCCGAGGTATGAATCGGAGCGTAGACAGACGGTGAAAGTGTAGACACCAGGCCAGCGTGGGGCAGTGAACTTGAGTTGCACCTCTTCTTGCTCCACCAACGCGGTCACATGGTATGGAGATGTTAGCAGCGTCCGACTTTTCCGATCACTTACGTAAACCCACCAATACTCCTGTTTGTCCTGGAACATTTTTGCACAAAAATAAATATTCTCAATAATTATGTCTGGGACAAACGTAGTGATGTTCCACAGTGATTCATCACAAGTACTGTAATTTAGATCAGGTATGCGACAATACTACAAGAATTATTATCAGTAACAGGATAATGTTGTCAGTATAGTGATTAGGCTATGGTCTAAGGAACCAAGAAATCATGATGTGATTCCTAGAATGTGCAAGATTCTTCTCTGCTTCAACTGTCTAAAACTGGCTCTGGACAAACCACCCTCCTATTCACTGCGTGACTGGGGTTCATTCCCAGTGCCACGGCGTGAAACTGACCACTCATGCTCATCTACTGCTGAGGTTCAGAATGAGTGGGGCTATGCTTCTACTCCTCACATGGGCAATCATGGGATGCACAAGGATAACTTGATTATTAGCAATGATGCAATGTTTTCAAGGGACTACATTTATGCTTACCTCAGGATATAATGGGCAATGCACACTATGAGATCGTTTGCTTTTGCCTTCTAATACCTTCTCACGTTTTGTCAGGCGTGCCTGAAATTTTTCCCATTCTGTGTCATCATCTTCCACAGCTGCCTAAGACAAACAAAACTGAGCACATTTAGTAACTTCAAAAAAGAGATTTCACCCACTCAGAAGCAAAACAGACACAGCTTATACATGAAATGCACTTTTATATGAATAAAAGGTAGAGTAATAATAAACTAAATACAGGGTTTTGATGGGGAAACTGGAAGGAAGGAGACCACTTGGAACAGCTAGGCTGAGATGGGAGGCTAATACCAAAATGGATCTTAAAGAAATCAGTTTGGAGGACATGCACCGAATTAATCTGGCTCAGGATATAGAATGTGACAATGAACTTTCGGGTTCAATAACATGAGGGGTATTTCTTGACTAGCCAAGTATCTACAGTAATACTCGTTTAAGATGTCCCCAGGTAAGAAATTTTACCCCCTAAGAAGTCAGAATCAAAAAACACCAAAATTCTCCCACTTGATTGACATTACATGTTGCCCTTTCAATACAACCCCGCATACGAAAATTTCCCACCTAAGATGTAACAAATCTGATGACGAAACAATTTTTTTACCCATTTAATACATTTTCTGTTTCAAAATCTTAAATAATTTCCCCAAGTTTCCATTCATTCCATTTCCAAAACATGGCATTCAAATGGCATGGTCAGTTCACATACGTTAATCTCCAAGGTCATTTCTGCCATGTTTCACACAGAAGAATGATGCAACCTCATGGCCAACACAGGAGTGTTATATTTCTTCTATGATACAGAGACTGCAGTCAGTCAGTCCCCACTACTCGGTCTCTCACGACAACCGAAAAATTCTATCGGGTGGTCGGAAGCTGATCTCAGCTGTTGCGTGACCTGCAGAAGCCTGCGTTTGGCAACGCTGGCATGTGGCAGCTCACTTGCCACTTCAACTGCCCGGAACTTGGAGGAAACGAAGGCAGCCAGTAACATTTGAAGAAGTTTAGGCGTGTGCTAGTTGAAGTGACACCGTGCTCCACGTTGTTTGGAGAACAGCAGTTTGACGTGAGATAAGTGGGTGGTCGATTGCAACAACTTGTTTAAGCATAATTTATCGGCAGTAATATAAATTCGCCATGGTGCAGCGTGATTTCAAAACATTTGTGGTGAAAGTGTTAGTGAAAGTGACTGGAACTACTGACCACTCCTTATGGTCTACCTAAAAGCGAACCTATGGAATCTGAAGATGTATACTACTACTGTTTTTGAAAGAACAGCAAGACAACCCACACTTGAAAAATACGCGTACATCAAGGAAAAGTAAACATCTGGAATGAACTGTGAACTTGGAATGAAAAGTCAGTGACAGTATAGTCAAATGTGTAAATAAAACTGTGAATGAAAGGTTACAGACAAAATGGTAAAATGGTGAGATACAAGTGAGAATGTGTTAAGACAGCTGCAAATTGTACAAATTCAGCATACATGTCACAAGTTCACAAAAAAATTTAAAAAATAGAACTTTTTGGTCCTACCCATTTAAGAAATTTCCTGCCGAAGAAGTCAGATTTTCTTGAAATTTTCAAAAACGTCTTAACAGGTTTTACTGTGTTAGACTTTCAAGAAGGACTCTTGCTTCATAAAATTAGCTAGTTATATATAAAAAAATTATACTTTATTGGTCTCTCAAAATGAATGGTACTGTTAAAGACGCAGTATGGTATATTCTGGTAGAAACCTTCAGATACCAGGAGAGCTACCTACTTGGCTTCCAGGCTCACAGCATAGTTGCTCTCTTCCAGGTGAAACAAAAGTTTAATATATAACAGACAAAAAATTCTCAAAGTTTTACCTTATCTCCTTGACTGAGCTGATCATCATCATCATCTGAATGGTAAGCATCATCATTCGATCCTTCACTTTCCTCTCCTGTATCTGCAGCTGCCTTTCTGCTTATTTCCTGCTTGCCAAGTGCAACCTGAAGGAGATTTAACCCCTGGATTACCAAGCAATGAAACTTCCAAATTTTATAGCATTCAGATTTTACTGTACCAGTGGAATGGAAACAGACTTATATGAAATCATCATGCTGTGTGGACACATGCATGCATGCATGCATGTGTTCCATTTCAAGTTCTGAAGTGACTGACTTTCACAAAACTTGGTATAAATGTTTTGCCACTGTAGGCAACGCCAATGTTGTACTCATGATCAGGTTTAAAGATACGGCATATGTGTGAACTAAAAAATCAATATAAATTTTATGTGGTAATAAAAGTGTGTCAAGTACAAAAAATCACAAAAATTCTTGCTCTACTGCTGCACAAATTAATAAAGAGAAAGTGAGCCTCATTAAGCTATGTAACCAGGTTGACTTTTTACAGTGCTGGAAAGTGCACAGATCATCAAAAGTGCACTTCATAAAGACCATCTGCTATCTAACAGTAATTATCTAATAACAAGGCCCCCTCCCCCACTAAATACAGTAAAACTCACTTAAGATGGTGCCACTTCAAACATTTTCCTGTGTCAGATGTTAGCATAATACAGCAACACCACTTTCCCATACAATTAACATATACTTTGTCCTTTCATTACCCTTTCTGCTTAAAGGAATTACTTACCTAAGAGGCACAAAAAGTACTAGATGCATCAAATGCAAAGGGAAACCACGTGCTGCTACATACAGTATCCTTAGTACATAATTGTCACTGCTGCCTTATAATGACGTCATGAGAAACAAACCAGACATGCAACTACCATACTCATGACAACCGTGCAATTTTTGCAATGAACAGTTGTATTTGACAGTCCTTACAACTGAAATGAACAGACGTTTCTTTGAACTTGATGCTTGCATCAAATAAAAGAAAGTCTGGAAACCTAACTAACATCAAAAAACACAAATGTTCTCAAAGTCACTCTCATACTCTCACTTAACTTTTGTCCCCTAAATTTTAACAGTTGTACTTCCATGACCATTTGTGTGATTAGAAGACTTTACACAAAAATCTGTCTCTTATGTACGATGACAACACAAACAACGTTGCTTTACTAACCTCTGTAGCATTAGACATTTTATCCTCAGTCTTCTTATCATCACTCTTCTTATCATCACCCCTCTTATCATCATTTTTCTTAGATGCTATAGCCTTAACAACAGACTTTTGATTCTTTGCACTCTTCTTTCCACCTTTCTTACTCTTTTTCTGTTGTTTCTGCCAAACTGGTTTCCTTGCCTGCAGAACAATAACTTTCTTAAATTGAATCTTCCAAGTCTAGGTTCATGTTTTCCAATTGACAGAGTAACACCCACAGTCTGTCATATCATACACATTAGGAGGGGACAAAAACAGCACTTTTAAGGATCCATGCAAATATTTAACTAACAAATTTGAAATCTTTCAATGTGAGCACAGCACCAGATTAACCCTTTAACTACGAATGGCGACTGTCGTAGTCGTGCAGGGGGCATTTAAACGGTCTGTCTGGGACGAATGACAACCTCAGTTGTCGTCAATATTGTGTCAAATTTGGAAGCATTTTTTTCACCCCTATCCCAAGTACCTCTCAGGATTTCTGTGTGTATGTCCCCTGAAGGTGAGAGCTGGTGTGTGCAGTTATAAATGTTCCCTGTCCACCCCTGTAAGGCCTCCAACAGTTGCGATATTTATGTCAACACATTGGTGAACTGCGCATTTCTCAGCTGAGTAATACCGTTCTGGAGAAGGAGTGTTTTGTTTATCAGTCGCACTGGAGTCGTGTGTGGGTTGAATATCAACAGTGTGCTATGAAGCCAGTTACTAATTGACAGCTGAATGGTTTTCAGTGGCGTACTGTAACACGTATTTTCAGACTCAACTAACGCAAAAGTACTGGAGATATACATGAAAATCTATATGTACAGCTACAGGAGGGCTCACAGGCGTGTCTGTTGTAGTTCTGGGGCATTCTGTAGGAGTTGTGTGGCAGAAATGTGTAACACAGCCGTCTAATATACAAAAAACATCGTGTTCAGCCTTGAAACACGTGGAATTTTTCACGGCATTTACGTCGTAGGCTTAGATCTGTTTTGCTCTCATCATGTAAGTCGGTCGTTGGTTAGGGTATTAGATTTATGAGGGCACAGGAATACAAAACCGTCTTTGTAACAGACCAGGGTAGTGTTCAGCAAGCAGTAGCAATAACAAAAATGACTGACCGGCTGAGGAGGAGGAGGAGGATGAGGAGGAGGAGGAGGAGGAGGAAATATTTGCGTCCACTGTTTTTCACAGCAAAGCCAGGACGAGGTAGTTACCCAGCCCAACAAATGACCTTCAAAAGATGAACCTGTACAATGTTCCACACATAGCACTTATGTTGCTGCAGCTGTGGTTAGACACACAAATATTCTTACTATGTCATAAGCACATTCCGAATTCCTGCCATGGTCACGTAGGCTTGATAACCCAAGCCATTACAGACTGACGGAGACCCAACCAAGGCGAGGAATATGACCGACCATGGAAAATAAAGACAGTCTTTTGAAACATTCAACCGGGCTTATGCTAAATTCTATAACCCCTCGGAACATTTGGCAGTGGACAAAGTAATTGTAGAATTCAAAGGCAGGGTTATATTCAGACAGTACATTTCCAGAAAAAGGGAACGTTTCGACATCAAAATTTATAAACTGTGTGCCGAATCAGGTTATACACGTGACATGAGAGTGTACTTGGGTAGAGACTCGTGCTGCGACTTTGACGACCTGAGTGCAATACACGTGAGGCGCCTTGTTTCGCAGACTATCACACGAAAACTAATCTGTGTAAATAGTGCGGGCAAATGTGTATGTGTGCGATGATAGAAGAGTGATCAAAGGTGCCACGGATCTTGTGCAGCAACCAGAATTGTGTGAATAATAAAATATTTACCCCACATTTTATATAGTGCATGTAATTTGCAGGACTAAATTTATTGTAAAAATTCGTGAATATTTTTTCCCGAATTTACCAATTCATAAACACACTGCAAAATTTTTTTCATTAAATTTGAACTAAAAGTCTATGAGATATGCTTTTTTATCTAAGAGCAAGTGTTAGAAATTAAATGCCCAGAGAAAAACCTCAGCTGGGGGACCTGCGCCGGGGGATTTAATCGCGGAGTGAAAGGGTTAAACAAAGACAGCAGTGCTAGAAAATCTTGTAAGTTGTGATCTGCAACACCTGAAGCAGTCAAATGTCCTTATACATATGTAACACTAATGCCCTGGCCATGGCTCGTTCTGACCTGTCACATATCATGTCACTCTACGTTACTCTTCAGAACATTACTGAATGCAGTTCTGTATACCATATTTTCCTTTGAAGACTTAACAGGGCTAGTTATCCTGTACTGATAGGTCTTGGACACTAATGCACAAAAAGTGTATTCCATAATAATTTCTTACAGTATCAAAATCCATAAGGAAACTGCCAAAAGAAATCCACTAAAACAGTAAAAAGGAATGTACTTTTTCCAAACTTACAGTACTGTGCCCATTAATTAGCAAAGGACAAATGTGGGTTCCCTGCTGCATTAGCAACGTGAGAGGTATGCCTCAGAAATGTAGCAGGTTGCAATTCTTCACCACATGCAACAGTCATGGACCAGGAGAGACTATTTTGGTTCAAACTAAATATACAGATTTTAGATTTTATGTTAATGAAAAAGTTGTTCACACATGCATCGAAAATTATTAGGTGACAAGCAATTTAGGCCTAAGAAGTGGGAACAGTAGACTCACAGCTAACTGACACTCAGGACTAACCACCTGCATTCATTGACTTCACCCCTGTTTGAGGGATGCGGGCAGTGGCAATAACTTTTTGTTCTTGCTGTTACTGCACGTTCAGAAATAATTACTGTATGGTGCATCTGTAACTGATGCAAAATTGTTATGCTCAGAAGTGCTAGTGATGGCTCTAACCCAAAAACTCACTCCCATTTACACTGGTTTACCTGCAGTCTACTGTATAACCTTTTTAAGTCCTTACCAATTCTACAACACTAAGCCAACCCCACAACTGTGCCATTCAAAACAATAACTGGCACTTACAGCACTGTGCAACATCAATCCTATATTTACCAGTGTCTCCTTTTTGACATCTTCCTCTTCTTCTTCACCTTTAGTAAGACTGGGTACATCCTGCTGTTCGTGTTTATCAGTTACACTCTCATCCCCAAATAAAACATTCATGTTGTTTCTTATTAATGTAACTGTTACAGTGACAATCGCACCAGCAGTGTAGACTGTTGGATTTTCGTCATCAATGACTGAAAATCAAATAATAGCCTTTAAGTTCAATAGATTACACACACAGTCTCACACAACACATTCTATATCAGTATTTCTCAACCTCTCAGGTAACACAGACCTGTTTACAAAGTCTCACTAATTCTGTAGACTCCTTCTCCAAACTTACCTTATCTCATGGACCCCTTCAGTACAATCCATGAACTACATATTTACAAATAGGAAACAAATTATAGGAACCTTTATTTAAGGCAAAGCAAAAACTTAATACAAAAACAACCATTTTCCTAGCATGATACTTCCATCTACTGTAAACATGACAAACTACAAGCTCTACCTCTCTTCTGATTTTAATGCTGTCTGTAGAATGCAGCTACTGCTACATCCAGCAGTGGTTATACATTGAATGACTTTATCTGTCACTGAGAAAATGAAGATGGCATCTAGAGCTACTACAAAACTATTTTAATAAAGTTTGGTAATTCAATATATATTAGTTTAATTTACATTTGCCTTTCCTTGATTTACACATTTAAAAAAAAACATGGAAAATATGTCAGCATAGGGGACACGGCTGGTCACTGATTACTCAACATTAGGGTTACACAATTCTTCTTCAGGCAACACTCTGTGTTGTGTGCATCAAACTCTACTCACGGATAAGGTGTCGACACTCACCTTCTGAACGGACCTGAAAGTCAACGTATGGCATCTTGCCAATCACTTTCATTACATCTTCATATTGCTCATCAGACAAGTTCCGCAACATATGCCGCCGTTCTTCATGTTTTAATTGCGCAACCTGCTGAATGCTCTTTATATGTCGCTGTAAAAGAATGGTAAAATTCCAGTTTTATCTCTGTCAGACAAGTCAAATTTATTTTGAAAAAAATATGAGTAACATAAAAACATAAAAACCACAGAACCCAGAAGTTCAACACCACTATGAGTAAAGCCCAGCAATTGAGCAACTTGCTGCTATTCTTCAGTCTCTTTCTCAGGTAAAAATATTTTCCTGAAACCTAAATTTATGTTGTTACCTCAAAGTTAGAAAGCATGTTTCACATCCACACAAAACAACTGGCAAATTAATGTTTTGTATACGCTGATCTTCAGCATTTTGTAGAAATAGGATAATGCACTTTAAAGCTGAATAATAACAAGAATCTTCAGACTTTATTCTTGACCTAATCTCATTTCTATTTGTTAATACTGTTCCCAGATATCTAATCCTGAAATATTCTTAAATTATTTATTACAAATTATGATATCATTTATCACTTATTGCTGATTTACGTTTCACGTCATAACCAATTTGTTTTATCTGTATTTATTTCCAGACCAACTTATTTACTGGTCCATAATTTGGCTTATTCTTTTTGGTATTTATACCACTTCCCAACAAATTAACATGTTCAGCACAAACAGGTACTTGATTCTGGTCATTCAGCTCCATCCATTGCTAATTCTCTTTGACTGGTGTGGTGGCAGAAATAAAAATTATTGGGAATAACGCAATGCTTGTTTCAGTCCAACACGAAATCAAAAACCATCAGATAAACGTTTCATCCACCTGCCCATCACCCACATACTTATAGTGGTAACCAGATTACCTGCTCACTGAGCTTCCTAACATTATATATGTGCAGTAAGCACAACATGGTCACTCCTAGGCTCACCCCAGAATCAAACACCAGCATTACACCTCTCTCAAAAACATACACTCTGTTGAGATTACATTCACAGTTTCAATGACTGTTTTTGTTTTTGAAACTGATATAAAATGCCTGGTGGTGGTTATGCAGTGATTATTTTATTACTAGCTCCTGTTCACCCCCACACCAACAACTAGCAAATAATGACACTGCTATAGCTTTCTCATTAGGTAACCTAACCTGTATTACTACTGCATCCAAACTGCACTCACTTATCTCTATGACCAATGACTCCTGAGCACCCAACATCCTAACATTCCACATATCAATTCGCCTAAGTCATTACAAGGAAACTACTAAAATCTAAGATCTCTGCATAAAAATAAACACACGGTGATAATTATGGATGTTGATAAGAAACCTCTAAACTAAGGTGTATATGAATTTCTATGAGTCTGCATTACTCCAGTTTGCTGGACTGATTCCATCCACACAGACAGACTGCCTACTACAATATCACTTCACATATAAAGATTTCAAAACAAACCCCCTCTAGTTTTATTACCTTCTTTGATGAGAAATATTTTAGATTGTCTTCAGTAATGTGTGGCAACTGCAAGAGAGGACTCTTATATTCCCACATTCCCTGCACAATCAGTGGAC
Source organism: Coptotermes formosanus (assembly GCA_013340265.1). Lineage (NCBI taxonomy): Eukaryota > Metazoa > Arthropoda > Insecta > Blattodea > Rhinotermitidae > Coptotermes > Coptotermes formosanus. The sequence continues at coordinate 47,508 of BLKM01000214.1, forward strand.
ACAATTTCATGCAGTTTTCAATCGTCTCAATGTGGATAAAGTGCTGAACTGAAATACAGGATAAAAATTATGTTAACTGTAAAAATGTAATTGTACAAACCCAATGGAATGTTGGGACAGATAAAAAGGAAGTCCTCAACTGGCAGTCACATTGCATTTACACTGCTATAAAGTTAGAGTAACTGATATGGAAGACATTAAAATCTCACAATTATGCACAGTGGAGAAAGAAATGTTCATTTCGTGATGAAGATAAACAAGTGTTGCTTGTAACCTGACAGCTCAGCTTAGTGTAACACTATTGTCACCTCATGGGAGAAGGGTGGAGGAAGCACTGATTGAACTTCAAAAGCAAATGCAATACTCTGACCCCTTCTGAAAGATTTAGATCCACTACTTAACACACATAAACCTGGACCTTGACCACATGTCATAGCTGGTCAAATTTTTACAGAAATGATGACATTTTTGTTCTGTAATTTGTGATGTCAACGTGGTGTTAAAATTTTCTCATTCAGGAAAAATACCTGGGCCATCTCCACTGTTCAACATAAGTCACTGAGTTTGTGCTGTTAGTGTGTGCTTTCGTAACGCCAATTTGCAACAGCAATAGATCACATTCCATATCCAACAGTCAATGTACTCCCTTTGGGTGTCACAACCTATGTCCTCACATCTGTTTTCAATGAAACCATTTAGAGTTGTGCTCCACACAGTCACTGCGGCAGCACTTTACCCATGGAACTCAGATTTAAAATATGTGTAATGAGTGACTGATAAAATGTCATGAAAGTTGGATTTTTTGTTTATTTTATTGTTTTGTTGATTTTTCAATTTTGTTTATTTATTTTACATATACAACTGTACGAGAGAACGTTTGTACAGTGGTCGTGGAGCCGGGCAGTGCACAAGTCTGGACTTGCTGACAGAGCTGATGGACTTTGTCCTCTCCTGAGCTGTGTCCTTATATGGTAGTTTCTTGGATTTGTGTCTTGTGGCTGGGTGCAGTTCGGCGTTCATACACTGTAACATCAGCACCGCCAGACAAAGGGATGGAGAAGTTATTTAAGCCTTTGCATTTCTGCCAACCCTCACTTGCAGTTTGGGATGTAGTAATTTTATTTGAAATTGTGCACTAGTGTGACATTGTAGTTGGACTAAGTTTTATTTGTTTGGTGGAACACTATGATTCGATTATTAACACTTTTACTAGGTAAGTTGAAGTAAGAGCGCAGAAGTCAAAATTTGCGTGTCTTAACCTTGGCTGGAAAATTTAAGTAAGCAGTTTTTTTTAAATGAAGCAGTGTGGGAAAACAGAAGAGCCACAAATATTTTACATAAAATTTGAGAAGTGTATTGTAAACCTACATTACATAACGCAACTGTGTTAGCTTGGAAAAAAGGGGGTGACATTGTTGTACTTCACGGTGATACGACCACTTACGTGTAGGAAAGTGTATTAGGTTAAAGGTTGTACATAACGTGAGAATTAGAGCAGCAGAACTGACGGTTTATGTTTGTTCTTAGTCCAGTAGTTCAGGCAAGTATTTGTGTGGTAGGCAGAAAGCTCCCCCCCCTCCCCTCCGCTTAGCAGCAACCTGGTATTTTGCATCTCAAGCGACTGGTGGCAGCCTACTGTAAGAAACCTGATTCTGAGCCTTATGCCCCGTCAATCTACCTAGCGGGTGCCCCAGCCCCATTACATATGCCTATGTGATAAACAAGGGCAACAGACAAGCCAAGCATCACCCATCCCACACCACAAAATCTGGAGGGAATTGAACTAAAACTCAAAAAAGGGAAAAATACTAAATATTAATATAATGATTTGAAATTATTTATAAAAAGTTTATTGTCCTACTCTGAACACAAAAGTCATTTGCAGCTTACTGGCACATTTATGTTTAACCCTTATCCTTAATTTTGTAAACAAATTTCTAAATGATCCTCCCTGTAAACAATGTTGGTGGCACTCATGGTGATATATGGTCAGAAGTATAATGAAACTGATATCAAACAGAGGAACAACATCAAGCAGTCTTAGTTGCTGCACTACTCATGAATCTGATGTATCACTAGCACCGCAGGAGCAGCATACATGCCCCGTTATTATACTTACATCCACTACACAAATAACTAAAGCATGTTTAAATTATAAGAAGACTTCACATGCTGACATTCTTGTTGCCAACTTCAGAAAAGGAAAACCAGTACAAGAAAATTTGTCCAAGACATTTAAAACTTCCATTTATAAATAAAGGTGAACTTACCTCTCCGAGCATATCCTAGTAAAATAAGATGTGAAACACAGTTCACCATCTCTTGGATCAAATATGGACACTTCTTCACTATGTATTGCCTGTCCTTGTCCAGTGTCTCAGGATTTAAAGGGATACGATGTAGATGAGCATGCAATAAGGCACGTGCCTTGATGGAGTACATGAAACAGAGTGGGCGCTCTCTGTTCTTCTCACTCAAGTTGGGGATCTGTTTAATTAGCTGTAAATATCAAACATAAAGCATAGAAAAAAGTAACATCACATAATTGCCACTACATGTCAAAAACTACTAACCATTTCTCAAAAAACTGTACAGCTACTTCTTATTTTCACTAGCAAAATCAATCAATCAATCAATCAATCCATCAATCAATCCAGAATCTGCGACTTATAATTTTGTATCACAGTACTCAACTATGTACACACGTACACTTGTGGTATATATACATAGAGTGAGCAGTACATTATGTAATCCTCGCTAACTCTATGCCAGTATGTTACATGGGCATGCCAATTCACTAGACATGCTGGAAGACACTTCACCCTCCTCTGTGAAATAATTTCAATCTTCTTGTCATGTCTGCAGACAAACGACAGAGTACTGTCTAGGATATTCCTATGCGTCGGTCAATGATTTGCTGAAGTATGAGGCTTGTTCACATACACACGCTGTTTTGAGTACCCCCTGAGGTAAAAATCTGGGTATGTCAAATCTGGTGATTGTGATGGCCATCAATATGTATTAAATTACACGAAAACCTACACAGTTACAGGAAAGAGTTTTTTATTAACAAATGTCATACCTAATTCAGGATAGCTGGTGAAAACTCATACTCACATGGGGAACCTCCTCATTGTCTGTTGGTCTCTCTACAATTTCTCCATTATGTCTTTTCTCAAACTCAAGTGACGCAGCAAGAATCATAATCACTCTTTTCAGAGCCATTGATGGAGTTTTGTGGAAGTAATGATAGTACATTTCTGTGGTACTCAGTAGGACCTACAAACAGCACAATATAGAAACGACAGTAATGGCCTGCATAAGCAGAGGTAGCTGTATGTACACACTAGCTTCTACGATACAAGAACCGTTCAGTCAGTTGTCTCCATTCCTGTCTCAATTCCATTCTGTTCACAATCATGTTTCATTGTTTTACATTTATTTTTGATACCTTGTTATCGAACTGGACTAGAGGGATGACCTGAGTGCCATTACTCTTGAATGTATGAAGGTAGTGAAGATTGTTACAGAATGCTTTCCAAGAGTTTCAACATGAGCCCAAACATTTAACAGAAATATTAACATTAGCAAAATTTATTCAACATACGCCATTTTCTACCTGCCACAGATGTTTGTTCAATAAGCACAACATACCTTTAAAATCACACAAAATTCATAATATCTGAAGATTATTTATACTAAAGCTCACTTCAGCAGAATTATTAATTTAGCAATAATGCTGAATCTGTGCAGAAAGATATCAAACATATGCTGAACAAGTGACCAATCATACGAAATAAACGTTACAGATGAAAGTAACAACTTGAAACCTACAATATTCAGAAACACTGGCAGTCTTCAAACAAAAGTACTGCACAGATGTGTTCATTATGTGGTGCTACAGTGGTAAATATCAGAACACCAACCAGTGAGTATTCTGACAAAACTATCACAACAATTAAGCAATTTTCTTACCCCAGAAGAGTTTATTTTTGGAAGCATACTGTACTTATTGCAGATATTACACAGGCATGGCCACATATGGTAGGTTATGCAAGTATGAGGAGAATGACAAATCCTACAAAAGAATGTAAAAAGGACAAAACATTTTACTTTTAATTCTATTTGCTACATGTAAATTCATGCCCCAGGCAGCATCACAAGTGCTGTAGAACATGCCGCTCAAGAGACAAACATTCTTATACTAAACAAAATATATGACGGGAATTCAATCCCTCACAACTGCTGGTAGCATATCAAATCAGCACTTGGTGCAGCTAACTCATCAGAAAATTCCTCAGTTTTACATTAACTTGAAGATCCATCACTGTCACCACAAAAGCTCTTGACCAGCATCATATTTCTCAGGCAGTTCTAGTAAATCAACATACTGCAGTACGCTACTACAGACACAAAATCAATTTGCACACTAAATAGTTCTTAAGATGTGTCCAAGTAAACCATACCTGATCTCCAGTGTAGCGGATGGACCTGTACCACCACATTCCAACAACTGTAGGTAATGCAACCATGAACACCAACGCATACAGCCCCAGGACCTACATTAAAAAAAAACTAACTTACTCTTATTTTGTATCTTTATCCAGTTAAATCTACTCCACAGCCGCACACCCCAATTCTCTAAGACACACTTTAATATTAATCCTTCAATGTATCCTGTAATTCCAACCTAAATTATGTACATGTTTTGCATCCCCCATCACATGGTACAAATCTTCCTTACTCCATTTTCCTTTACTTAACCATCCTATCTATAATCGATAAAGTGTACAAAACATGAATTAAATATTCAGAAAGAAAATGTTACTGTTAATTATTGTGTGCATATGTCTGTAAATACTTATGTTACAGAGTAATTACATCACAGCAAGTGATAGTCCACAGTCCACAGGGATCAAGTCGTTATTTCACTTTCAAATTTCAAGTAAGTTGACTGAAAAATCTGTTTATCATACCATCTGTACTGCCTTACCCACACAGAATTTTCCTTCTCCACAATCCATGAGGGCAAAGCTATTCCAAAGCTCATTGCGCCTGGCCCATCTGGATTTCCATATTTCTCCCAGTTACGGCGCGCCTCATCATCTGTTAAGGCTTGGTATGCTGAAAGTACAACATATGTGCAGAATAAGGTGACAGTTCAGTAAATTCATTTTTTTTAAATCGTTATTTGGATTTCCTGAAATTAAGGAGCAAGGTTTCATAAATGCATGTACTAGTGTCTATTGTTGCATAACTGTGACCACTTCAATTTGACAAGCCTTTCATGTTATAATGAAAATATGTTGAAGAGTAGCCTAACCTGACGTTCTAAGCAAGATGTACAGAGCTGTATACAAAGCAGGGGTTCATTAATTTTGAACATAAGTTACAACAACATCAAACAGCTTCTTTAATTAGTTTCTTAGAAGAGTAGGAAAAAAATATGTCACCTTTTGTAAGTTTCATAAATGCTTTCTCATTTCCAGTTTCCTTATCAGGATGGAGAATGAGTGAGAGTTTCCTGTACGACTTCCTAATTTCAGCTTGCGATGAGCCCTGGAAATATACATTCATGATTACGAACTATTTTGACAGACATTTTCTTTACATTTTGACAAAAGTTCACCCTGCATTTTGGTTATACTGTTACTGTACTTCAAAACCGAAATTAATCTACACTTATATCTGATTATACACATAACTAATGCCTCTCATTAAAAATGTTAGAAACATTAACGAAGTCAACAACTGCATAAAAACTGTAAGTTACTGATGTCAGGCTCAACAGGTCTGAGTCCTTCTCGTCCATTATCAAGTATCTCCACTTCTTTTAATTTATATCAGTCAGGGATGTGTATAACAGGAATTGCCAACCATATGTCTCAGGGCCCCCTGGTATCCTCACTGAACACGTGAAGCCCATGAGAATTTAAAAAATATTCACAACAATTTCTTAACAGTTTTCTAATTATCATAAAGCACATGGCAATTTACAATCTGAAAACTGAATCTCTGTCCAATATCAGTAAGTTCCAAACGTTGACACTGTGCTCAGCTATCACAATTGAACAATTAACATGTGTAAATAATGACAAGTGGAATTTTCTAAGAAAATTACTTACCGTTCATTAAGTATATTTTGTTTGTCAGAACAATGTTTTGGAAATGTTTTAATGTGAGAAGACAAGGTGCAAAGCTAATTATTCAATTCTTGTTTCCTGCTACATATTATACGCTACTTGTAGCTGCTCGATGAACTAAAGTTAGATCCATAAATTGCTACTAACTTGCATTAGTTTTGGGTATAGCAAATTATAACGTAGGATCTCTCCAGGATGCTTTAGGACTTGGTGCAATTATGTCAAACTCATCAGCTTAGACAAAGCTCCAAATGTACTAATATATCTGAAACTGGCAGTAAGCATTTGTTTCACATTCAGGATACCCCAGTTGGAATCTCTGTTCTGAGACGAGTTATCCTGAGTGAGGTTTCATGATTTTCTTCAGTTCCTCCAGGCCAGTGCTGGGACAGGATTTTAAAGAAAGCCAGGCCTTTTTCCTTCCACACTGTTCACAATAATCACCTCAGAATTTGATGCTACACTATCTACCCAGCATCATCAGGAACAGCCCAATAATTCAACAATCAACCAATTGGCATAAACTGCTACAAGCAGCTGTTACATAATTTGCTACCACAAAGGAAGAATATCCATTCCTCTGACAGCAAAAAGTTTCATTTCAGATTAATTATAGTCATGAGTCTTTAACTTTTAACTGAAATATTTGACTAACCCGTTCAATCATGATGATGGGGACTGTATGGGTTAAAAGGTTTATGCATGGAAAAAAGGCAGGAATAGAAAACTATTACATATTACTTTTCTTTTGTAAGATCTATAATACATTTTGGTCCAAATATTTGATATACGATCTGTGTAAATGTACCAAGTAATCTGAATTTGCGAAGTCTCATACATTTCTGCAATAAATACATTAAAGACTTGTTGTCAGATAACATTTCAAAGCTCTGCAATAGACAATGCCATGTGGCAATTCTCACCACCTTAGTTTTGCTAAAAGCAGAGATGATAATGTGAAAGGTTCATCCCTAAATTCCAGCACGGATGGCACAACCTTTGCAATAGAAATGGCGATTATTGCTTATTTGGTTAGATAATACTACAGGATAAGCAAGACACCCTGAACAGCTGTGTACAGGCTGTAAAACTTCAGCCCTTTGCAGGAAATAAGACTAAACTACACTTAGTTCATTACTTACCAACGGTACCCCAAGAATTTCATATGGGTCAAAATTGGCATACTCATAATCAAACTGGGAGACTTTATAGGCCAGGAATATCAAGATCACCCATCCAGAAATGATGAACAGTTTACTGAAAAAATAATTACCTCTTTCAAAAAAGTTGTACTTCAATGTGATTTGTACATGAAACAATAACAATAGTTCAGGCGTAAAAATGACCATGCTGCACTCAGTAATTAACATTCAGTACACATATACCCTGAGCAATTGGCCTTGAATGGGTACATTCATAAAATTATGAATTTACATGTCAGTGACCAAATATCAAAAACCCAACTGGTTTACACTCATATATCCATTAAAGGAAAAGCAGAACTGAGTCCTGTGTGCTCTTATTCCTATTAATTTAATCCAGTATCAGTAATTTATTTTATGGTCACTTGATATTAACCCTTTAAAGACGTTACATAATCTGTTTTATACAAGGACTCAGTTCGTACCGCGCTGTAAACACTCTCCACTTCGGTTATAAAAACCAATCTCTTAACCCTTTAAAGACGAAGCGTATCTGTTTTATATAAGGACTCAGTGCGTACCGCGCTGTAAACACTCTCCACTTCGGTTATAAAAACCAATCTCTTAATGTTTTATAAAGCAAAAGTTGCTGCTTGTTCTGAGATCCGTACAAAACACATAAACGCAATGTGGGTACCACGTAGAATTTTTTAATGTTAAACCTTGTGGTATGTAAAGTTACCGCTAGGCTTTAAAAGGTTAAACCTAAAGGTAACAGAAAGACATATGATTGCTGGATGTTAGTATGAATACAACTTCCACTGTTGAGGAAACCTGTTTATTATTTTGGATAGAATTGTTACTCCACAGAAGAAAGAACAATAAGTACTACACAAAAATGTGCTCTAGCAATGTATGATAACAGGATGCTGTAACATCGCCTTTCAATTTTCAGAGAGTCCATAACAAGAAAAGAAACGCAAGCAACTAGCGAGTGTTCTGTCACAAATTGAATTTTACATTTACACACAAAAATATAAAATACTGCACTAACGTTCAAATTCTAATTGAGCAAACGCTAGCTGCCATGTCAACAGCTGACATGTTTTGTCACTAACAGTTAAGAAAGTCAAATTTAAACACCAAAGATAACAATTATACTGCTGTCCATCTCACATTGTTCTTCTACACGCTGTTGCTTACAACCCAACATGCAACACTCTTCGATAAAAATAGTTGTTGACCCTGTTCTGAGTACCTTGCAAAATGATACGTGGAGGCACAGCCTTCCAACACTTTAAATTAAAATATAGTTATGCATATCATCTCTGCTCAAAAAGAAATGTTTTTGCTTAGACTCTTTCACAGTCTCACAATACGCTTCATAATAAATCCTACATGACAGAATGTAAATGACTAACTCAATGGGGCAGAATCTAACTTGAAAAGCTAACAACTCCTCACCATAAAAAAACAGGCTGTCACACAGTGTCACATACCAGATAATATATGCCAGTACATACTGCCCACACAAACAGAGTGTAAGCAGTTTTAAGAGTACTGGCTTCATGGCCTTGGTCCATCGCCTGGTGTTTTAAAATTGACAAAAGTAATGAGAAAAAAAACAGTAAATAAAATGTTATGTTTTGGGGACAGAATTAGTCCCTGACACCTACTTGGGTAGGGACCACCAAGCAAAGCTTCTCTCAACAGTTTTATGTTCTATGTTAATAAATATTGTTTGGAACCAACACAACCACAGGTCCTGTAGCAATTCTATGCGATGCCATATCACGTCTGAAGAACAACAACATGTCTTCAGAAATGAGCAACACCAATATGACATTGTCGTGAAACAGCAATATGTACAAACTTACGTAACTAACTGTTTGGCTCCCTTCCATGGCTCATTTGACTGAAGCAGAAGCCTCTTCTTTTTGCAATTGTCACACTGACATTCTTTTATAACAGTTTCTGGATCTGAAAGAGAAAGTATAATTACATTTCAAGACTGCTCATGCTTTCACACTGAGGTGTGATGCGGATATGAGAAACACTCATTTGGAATCAAAGTAACAGAAGGCAGGCCTAGCATATCAACATAAATGGTAGAATTTGCAAACAGATGAAACAGGTGGGCATCATTATACCACTTTACTTTATGCTCCTCTATACAGGAACTGAAAATCAGAAGACATTTAGCCAGTGTAGTGTTTAAGGACCTGGAGGCTTAATATTTACCCACACCAAAAAACAATCATTCCTTCAGGCAAGGGAAGAAGGTGAACATGAGCATTAGTTTTAAAACAAGTTGGAAAATCACTCAACTGCAAACAGCAATGGTGATGTGGCAAATCAAAACCACTTGTGATAATGACTGACAAAGTGAAGTTACTTCGATGCACATGAGTGGTGTGGGGGAGGCAACACCTTTGACAATCTTCCTAATACTAATAAAAACAGCACAACTGAAGAACTTAAGACTGTAAAAGCACCCACAATGAATAGCTGTTTCTTAGTTATCAACTGGCACAAAAGTACTTCATCCTGGATTACACTGGAGCCTGGGACATAATCTGATACAACTAATTATATTTAAATAAAAAGAATACAGAAAAATCCTATCACCACCAAAATTTTAAAAAGTTAAAGATGTCCCTGCCCTTGATAACAGCAGGACAGTAATCACCTTCATGCCCAAAGGAAAGAGTCCCTGGCAACCACTGGACAGGAGGGCGATCACTCAAAAGTAATTAACTGAGGACTCCGTTCTTCTAGGATAGTGCCTTCGAAACGTCGGGAACTGAATATCCAGTAACGTGGGATCATATCCCCGACGGGCTCCTCAAGATTCGCAAGAAAGTTACCTGTTGAAGGCTCAGTGGTAACTAGACAGACCACATGCTGTAACATTCACGAAATGTGTATTTTGCCACGGTGTATTTGTTTCGTATAATCATTACACTAAATACGGAATATTTCCCTACACATCATTGGAAACGTACAACAACCGTGTTCTCTGTAAGATATAACATTAATTTTCAGACATAAGACAATATCTTCTACCATTTACCTGAGCACGGAAGCATTGTAGACAGCCTGCCTCTGCCGTAACAGCTTCCGTGCTCCTGTACATGACAAACCAAACTGTATATAATTTCGACTAACTTCAGTGTTCGGACAGTTGAATATGTTCTGAACAGTTTCTGTCGGTTAATACTGGGTACATCCTGGACGGTAACGAAACTCGACTGTACAGGGGACTGACATGTAAAATACTTCATTTATGTTGTATGTCAGCAAATACGTATATGCAGACGAGTAATTGGAAACGTATTTAATTTAAACCGCGATCGAAAACCGTTACTCAGAGACTTCACCTTAATTACTTGGGAATTGAATTCAAAATATTTATCAGTTAACTAAGTTTGATTAAGCTGATCAAGGGGTACTATTCTACCGGGACAATAGAATGCTTATAATCACGCTTCCGCCGTTAAGTTCCAAGGGGCTCAGTTAATAGGTTATGTCCCATGCTTACCTTGTTTTCTTTTACGTGGCCACCAATAATACGTCCCTGGAAGTAACAGCAGAGCAAGAAACGACAGGAGGAAATAAAAGAATGTTCCCCCACTCTCATCGTATTGAAATTTTTGTCCTCCCATATTAATTCACAAAATATTATTGTCGGCCATTCAACGTGTCCACACGTCCCCACCACGACACATTGGATGCCAACATGTGTTTGTAAACAGTTTGCAAACAAGCTTAGGTAATGTTTGTGCACTACCGGCGGATTGTTCGCAGACAATCCAAAAACAAATATGGCGTGTTGCTTGTCTCCCGTTGGGCATGGAAAACACGATCAGTTTGCAAACACGTTATCAGTGTATCGTGCGCCACAGGCAAGGCAAATACTCATACTAAGGACAAGTCAGAACACTTTATATTATATACCCCCTGCATCATATTACAATCTTCGTAACAACCAACAAATGCAGGAGATAGAATACATATATAATGTATACTAAAGACCTCTTCATATGTTTCGACAACGAGGTGACATCCTCAGGGGTTCATCACAAAGTATTACAAGATCATCACATCAAATTATACGGTTAAAATATCCAACATTAAAAACCCAAAACATAAATTCCACAATTATAATTTACAATACTGCAATGTTAAAATATTGAAAGTGGTTAGACGGTCACTCCTGGTGTTTATAGTTGTTTAAGGTCATGTGGACTGTGCACAGAAGCATCTCCATCCATCAAACACGGCTCTCGTCGTGTTAAAATGTGTACTGTGCGTTGTGTGGCGTGGTGTACTTTTAACCGCATAATGTAATTTGACACTCTTATATTCCTTTTTGACGAACGCCCTGAGGATGACGGCTAGGTTAGGTTATGTTAGGTTAGGTTAGGTAAGGCAAAGGCAAAGCAAAGTTGATGCGTATGATACTCTGGCTACGAAATACGGCGTTATTGCTGTGGAGGTAGGGAAGAAAGCACAGGCGTTGAAAACGCAGTTTCGCAGAGAACCCAAGAAATTGGTGGATTCCAAGAGAATCGGGAGTTCTCTGAAGAAGGCTCTTAGTAAAAGATTCGCCTGTAGCTAAATACCTAAGCGTAACAGCTAATCTAACGGACGGAGGAATCGCCGCTCGATGCTTTGTCCCTGTTCCTGATATTTTGGAACCAATTATTTGTAGCAGTATTTCAAAATCCGTATGTCATTCTGACAAAATTTCTCAAGACAGCCGAACTTCTACTTTCAAATCTGCCGAAAGATTTTCTCCATACCGAGTTCCTTGATTGGAAAAGTGTCTTGCCCACCACCATCTCCGATTTCATCGTCCGCGCCTTTCATTTAAGAGACATACAGGGGCCGTACCAAACCCAGCCGCACATTCGCTGTACGACATGATATTTTGAACGTCAGTAGCATATGTGGACGCCAGTATTCGACGACTGTTTGCCGACGATCCGCAATTATGGTCGACGAACTGTTTGAAAATAAACATGACTAAAGTTTGCAGGTGTGTACGAGCCCTAAGTCAATGTTCACCAGTGGAAACGCGGGCAGCTGTACTGCCATCTATTTTCCCGCTGCAGTTGGGACGTTGTCAAGCCGCGCCTATACCGGTACCTCCGTGAACTACACGTACGACATGTCCGTCGCAGTCGGTAACACAGTCCGCTACCAATCCCCTACTTCTGCAGCAAAAAGATTTCTTCTAGTCATCAACACAACTTCAATACTCTGTACACTACACACTTTATAACAAGTAGAGGAATTTACATTGGAATATTAAATCTAAATCTGCGTTTCATTTCACATGAGGAATTGTGCTCTCATTGTCTTTACATTACATTGTTCTATAGGGACAGTTGTTTTCATGAGGAGTGTACATTTGTCATTTCCTCATATAGGAATTATTATATTTCTTATTGTTTATGTGTTGGACTTCCACAATTACATTTAATTCCACAAGTCCACTACATAAGCAATACAACATCCCACAACAAAAATCCACAGAGCATACATACAATTTTAATATACGACAATATGTATAGAACAGAGTTTTAAAGGGAATGAGATGTCAGACCCTTAGCTAACATGAAGTGCAGATGTATATTGATATTATAACTTTAATTAATCTCCATGTCCTTAATAATTTACTCGCCCAAAGATGGCCAACAATGTTATCATAAAGTGCAGTATACACAGAATTGAAATTGTGTTAAGGACTACAAGAAATAGCGGGGGGGGGCCCGCCCATTGCATGAGCCTCCTGAAGACACAAGCAGCATAGTCCTCTGAAACACTGCTACCCAGACCATATGTTATCCTAACCTAGACCACATTATGTTTTTTCATGACTGTGTGAAAACCTGAAGTTAAGAACCTAGAAATATAAATGACAAAAATGTGGATGGTTCATGCTGAGAAAACTGAATTACAGGCACCACATTATGTTCTTTACCAATGCAGCATTTAATGCCACAGTGTTTGAACTGCTTCTGAATTACAGTTTCTCTTAGTTCCTCACATGAAACAAGAACACAAAAGCTATAAAAAAATTAAAAGCTCAAGCCATTCTGAAATGAAAAATGTTGGATGTTCTATATAGGCATATCAATCTACAGTCAACACAATGGCCCATGTTATATGCAACACTTGACACATAAATGAAACAAACATAACAACTGCAATTACCATCAAACATGACAAATTCTGATAGCTATTGTTTCTCATGGCATATATGACGTTCTTAAATTTATCGGCAAAAACAATCTGTTGAATTTAAGTTTCAATTAGATGATATTACGTTAAAACACACACACATAAACACACGCGCGCGCGCACACACACACACACACACACCACAAAATATTTACATTGCTACAAGTCTACAAAAATATTAGCTATCAATATATCAAACATAATCCAATTTCTAGTAGTAGTATTTCCTTCAGGGCACAAAGTGGTTGCAGATTTATGTCCGATCACTGCACCATTGTTCATGTCAATGCACAATGCAAAAAAGAACATATATATATATATATATATATATACACACACACGCACACACACATATATATATATATATATACACAGTACAGTAGAAAAAGGAAATATATTTACACACTGAAGAATAAATAATAATGTAAATGATAATGTAACAGTGGTGCAGGTCACACCACATGTCATGAGCATGTTAAGTGCAATTGAGTGCAGCTGTGACACTGTGCAGAAATACAAGTCTGTTTCAACAAGTGCTTTTTCACTAAGTGGACATGACAGTTTGTAGAACCTAGCAGCAGAGCAAACTGTGCTTATGGTTTCCACTTTAGGCCAAAAACCTAGAAATTGTCCAACAGATGGGTTACTGTTTGACCCACAGTGCAGACAAATAGCACAAAGTGTGTTCTCATGCACATCCTGATTTAGGTTTCTGGGCTCAAGGTATTTGAACTTCCTCTCCTCACTCACTCACCTTCCTCCATACATGTTGCACAGCACCTATGGTAATTAACCACTCCATTTGTGAAGATGGGGGGTGCACTGGTTCAGATTCATTGTTGAAGAATGTCCAACTTTTCACCTTATCAACAGCACTCTCATTGTTCCATGTGCTTACTGGTACTGGTAAGACAACAACGCACAAGCTTTGCATGCTCCGGATAGCGCATGACACCAATGAAGCTGTCAAACAGGTCATCATCCTCCTTGACAAACATGGTTGCATCTGTTGTCCATGTGATCTGCAACGAACATTACAAAAATAAATATTGTTTTTCACTTACTGTTCTTTAAAGTAAGAGTGAATTTAACAACTGAATTACATAACAAGGCTGTTCACAAGCTTAGGCATAATGAATCTTTTAAGAACAGTTTTCCTTACCTGTAGTCACCTGAGTATCTACAGCTGCAGCTGCAGAACTGATCGTTACTTGTGCAGCTAAGCTGTCATGGCATCCTGTGCAATAGGATTCAAGTGTCTGTCACATCATGCAGCAGACAATACAGCAGGTTTTGTTTGTCAATTTCATACAGCTTCAATATGTTTGCCCAATTAGCAGTACCAGTAAGTTCCTCTCCATTTACAACCTCAAACCCAACAATCATCACATCACGTTTAAGGAACAGGTTACACATGCATTTAAGGAGATGACAAGGATCAAAGTCTGCTGTAATTTCTTGATCATGAAACCTCAAGGAATTAAAAAAAAAACATCAAATGACAGTACACTTTCATTTAATTCTGAATATACAATATGCACATTTTTGTGCATAAGACCCACTATATGACACTGCTCTAATAACAGAAAGCTGCATTCTTTGCATAGCATTAATGTAAATCACCACACTTGCCTTAGAGGATCCCTTGGAAACCTGAAGAATCTCAGATATTCATTGCTGCTGCTGCTGCTTCCTTTGCAATATTTCATGCAGCAGTACTTATTGCGACTCATGGTTGACCTTCACAAACATCACCACTCATTAAGCACTGTCAGCAAAATATTTTAAATTATTCAGAGACAATGAATTCTTGAAACTTGTATGATCATATTGTTACGAGAACAATTATTACTGAACACAGTCTTCATGCATACGATATAACAATGACGATCTCTTATCTTGTGGATATAAACAGACTGGATATACAACAGAAGACACAAGGATAACAGCTTAATCACATCCAATGCACGTTACACGCCAGTACCCACAACCATTAAAAATAAGTTAGGCTCTGAAATTAATACCGGACTGTGATTGGCTGACTGCACTTTTGCCATATGTTGTGAAATATGCAAAGTGCAAACAGCAGCGTGGAAAACGATGTCGCTAACAGACTCCAAGTTTCCTCCTCACTGTGCTGCTAGTGCGTGCTTTCATAATGCCAATTTGCAACAGCAATGGATCACATTCCATGTCCAACAGTCAATGTACTTCCTTTGCGCATCACAACCTATGGCCTCACATCTCTTTTCAGTTAAACCATTTAGAGTTCTGCTATCCACACAGTCACTGTGGCAGCACTTTACCCATGGAACTCAATGGGATAAACATGGGCACCAGGCAAGCCAAGTATCACCCCTCCCATACCACAAAATTTGGAAGGAATTGAAGTAAAAACTCAAAAAAGAGAAAAATACTGAATATTAATATAATGATTTGAAATTATTTATAAAAAGTTTATTGTTCTACTCTTAACACAAAAGTAATTTGCAAATTGCTGGCACATTTATGTTTAACCCTTACCCTTAATTTTGTAAACAAATTTCTAAATGATCCTCCCTGTAAAAACATGCTGGTGGCACTCATGGTGATATACAGTCAGAAGTATAATGAAACTGATATCAAACAGAGTAACATCAATCAGTCTTAGTAGCTGCACTACTCGTGAATCTTGACGTATCACTAGCACCGCGGGAGCAGCATACATGCCCCGTTATTATACTGACATTCACTACACAAATAACTAAAGCATATTTATATTATTAGAAGACTTCACATACTGACATTCTTGTTGCCAAATTAGGAAAAGGGAAATCAATATAAGAAAATTTCTCCAAGACATTTAAAACTTCCATTTATAAATAAAGATGAACTTACCTCTCCTAGCATATCCTAGTAAAATAAGGTGTGAAACACAGTTCACCATCTCTTGGATCAAATATGGACACTTCTTCACTATGTATGGCCTGTCCTTGTCCAGTCTCTCAGGATTTAAAGGGATATGATGCAGATGAGCATGCAATAAGGCACGTCCCTTGATGGAGTACATGAACCAGAGTGGCTCTCTGTTCCTCTCACTCAACAATCAGATCCTATCACATGTCAGCAATAATGTAAGGAACCAACACAGAATGCTACTTCTCAGTTTTGGCTTCAAAAATTTATTGTTACTTGGCTTTTAATATTTAATCAATTTACACTACCTCAATCATACTACTGGTTACAGCTCAACTACTTTCTGGCCTGTTACAATCAAATTTGTATTACAGTACTTACAGCTGTATATTACATAGGTGAACCCTACAATGAAGGTAGAAATCAATCATTCTTTTAGTATAAAGACTGATTTAAGCCCATAATACAAATTACATTCTTGCATTATCACTTTGCCTTTACCTTTTTATTTTTATGTGAACTTACGTAATAAGGAAATACAAATAACACTTTAAATGTGAAGTTGTTCATTATATACAACATTACCTTGCTATTACTTCTGAACTTTCACTTACATTTGTCTTACAGTTTCCAACGGTTTAAAAACAGTTTCCAAATGCCTATATATGGCAATGATGTAAAAACTGACCAGGGGTTTATGGCAGGGACTAAAAATGGCAATGGAACAACATTAAAAGTTCTTCCATACTAAACCTGGCCTGCTATTATAGTGGTTTTCAGGCAAACACACCAGATAAAATTTTAATCCTGGTTTCAGGAGAACTTTCCACAAATTTCCACCAGATAAATACCATGTGTACACCATCTAAATACCATGTGTACACCGTCTATGACAGAGTTTGTCTGTTCACATACAACACATGAAGTGGTTACACTATCCCATCACATCTTGTAAATTATGCAAACAAATAATAAATCTTAGTTAATTCGAACTGATCCACACCACAATACCAATTATGTACCTCTATTATGCATGAATTCAATGTGGACTTTATCAGCATTCTGACATTTTGAAACACAAGATTGGGACAGAAAGGACATGAGCCAATATATTACAATGGTACAGAAATACGTACTATTCTGACAAACCTCACTGCCGAATGATGTGTACATCGTAATTAAGAAAGTACTGCAACCACGTAAAATAATTCTTTCTAGAGTTGTACGGTTATGTACACATAAGTGCTTCCAGATCAAAGTCCAAAAAGTGGATACTGAAAAATTGTGCGCTTCTCTAGTTGGTTCCGAAGATCTGCTTCAATATCTGGTACACTATGAGTATGAAACTTAAAAGGAGTTTCAAATACATTATGTAGCTCTTTCCAAAGTGTACTAACTCAGCTAAACAAGTACTGCCCAAAATAATATTTCACAGGGAAAATTTTAAAAAATTCACATTTGATATGGCTAACATTCTGAAATGTGTGTTGCACAATCCACTTTTCACTTTGGTCTGTCTACAACAATAACATTTTAAATCCAGACAGGGACTAACTTTCAGTTACTAGTTGGTGAGTATAATGCACATTTAAATAATTTAACTTAACTGTTCTGAATAACACAAAATACATATTTCAAACAAAACAATACATGTAGAAAGAACTATATAATAACACAAGCGATATGGTGGACCTTCCAAATAAAAGGTGATGCAAAATTAACTAATGTTCAGTCCTGTTAGTTTGTCTCATTAACCATACTCAATAGCAAGTGAAGTTTCTTCAGAAATGTAAACGTGCAATAAATTAAAAAAAACTTGGGGGGGGGGGGGGGGGGCGCACACAGGAGAAA
>BLKM01000214.1:66087-165108 GCA_013340265.1 Coptotermes formosanus
CATCTCCTCATATTTATGGCCATGAAATTTACCGTTCCAGCAAAGCTTCTACACTCCAGTTTCTCTTTATCAAGTGCCTCGGATCTATTTTTATTGGTCAATAATGTGGACTTTTATCTCATTACTCTCCTTTATATCTATTTTTTCTTTTGTCCTTGAAGCAATACAGTATGTTACAGGTGGATATAATACATTCACCAGATAACGTCTGTCAAAGCCTGCAGGGAAGATCACCAAACATACCACGTTAAGCTGGGTCCCGTACAAGGGCCATATAGTCTGCGGGTTATCATACAGTTATTTTGTAGCTTAAAAACAAGATCTCATATTCACACACCTGCTACAATAAAGGCATCAAAATGATCCTTTTCATCTTTCTTCTTACATCAACCATAACAGTTTTCAGCACTTCCACACCAAAATTTTGAACCTCTGGTAGGTGATATGCACTAACAAACATATATACAACAACAATACAAAACACATATCTACACTGTATAGGAGACGGCCATTTTTCATTGCAAGACATCGATTTGCTCTGTACTTGGCTTGAGGGAGGAGCAGCATTACTGTGATAGTTTACAGCAATGTAGCTAGTCCAACTGGAATATTTCCATAAAATCACAAAAAATCCATATGAATGTGGTAGAAAAATGTGCAGTTACACATTGTTTTAAAACAATGACAAAGCTTTAAGTAAAAAAGGCTTTCACAAATATCAATCTCATCATACAGTTTTGAAAAGTTCTCACTGAACATTTCTGTAAAAGTCTGTGTTAAAAAGCCTTATCCAAATACCACACTTGAGACATAAGTACAATCCACATGTGTATGTTTTATACATAACTTACATCCATCCATCCATAAAGTTCCAGGACTGATCTTCCTATAAATTTGTGACTTCATGTACACAATAAACTAACACCTTTTCTCAATTTCAATGCAAAGTTGAGACAGGTTCATTTCTCCCCTAGTTGAGTGTTAGTTGATGTGTGTACACCTGTGCATCGCTTCATCACATGGATGGAAGAATGAAGCATGAACACAAACTTTTGCTTCAAGATGAAGAGTTACCAAAACTTACAACTGTTATGGGGATCATATGGTGATGCAAAACAATCAATCATGTGTAACAATTACTTTCATAAAGCCTGACACTTGGAGAAGATACCAGTTAGGGACATCATTCCACCTTGCTACCCCACTGGAAATGCTGACTGTTCCATCAACTACTGCAAGAAAATCACTTCAATGTTTTCTTGAGTTGGCAGAAGATGGTGTTTGGATTGGATTGACATTCCAGTATACACAAAAAGTTAAGTGTTTTGTTTTATACAACTGCATGAAATTAAATCTTTGTGAAAGATTTCTCCTTATCACCCCATTTTTAAAATTTTTCAATTCAAGCAATGGCAGAGAACCTAAACATAATTTATTAATTTCTAATTCAAGATCTTAAACTGAATACAAGACTGGTGAGATTGCAGCTGACAAAACAGAAAAACGAGACTCAATGTAAAATCTGGGCTGACTGCATGATATAAAAGTAAATTGTTTCCATAATTATCGCTCAGAAGGAGCAGCCTCACCCACCTCAAAATAGTCTGCACTCAGCTCCTCAAAATGAAAACAGTGTTTTGATTGCCATTCTCGCCTGTTAAGATGCAGTGTCCCACTGTGCAAGCTGTTGGCTGTTCTACAATATTAATACTTGAACACCTTCACTGTCATCTTGAATTACGGACATTGGACAAGTGGTATTCTCTTCCTGCACAATAATGAGACTACACGTGTGCTTCATCCAAGTTTTCTGGCAAAAAAATCACGTCAGTGTCCTTCCATGCGCATCACATAATCCCCGATCTATTTCCAAGCTTTTGTTCCTCATTCCCACAACTTACACAAGCACTAAAAAACTGTATGTAGGAAAATACTGAAGCTGTCAAGAGATATAATAATGCAACTGTGCAGTATACCAGAAAGTATCTTCTATGGCTGTTTCAGTAACATTCAAAATGCAACGATGTTATCAGTACAGATGGACAATATTCAAATTGCGATGCACGGCAGTAATGAGGATTACCATAATGTATGAATGTTGACATCATCAGCCCTAAAGCTTTATGGACTTCTTTCCTATTATATACTGGCAAACATTTTGACATTATTGTCCCACACCAACTTGTGCTATCTGAATTATAGAAATTACTATAGACAAGAAAAAATCTGTGAGCCAACTATGCAAAATACAAAGTAATTTCCATTTCTAACAACAGTTCATGTGGATCTTATTCAAATGTATTTAGTAGTAACTGATTCTAACAAATTTACTTTTAGGAAAGATTTCTCAAAATAGAAGGCAGTCTGTTTCTTACAGTCTCACAATAACACTTCCTGAATCATTCAGAAATATATTTTTAAATTACAACCTACAACTTTCTGATTTATGTTTAACCCTTTGCAAACTTCCTGTAAAGCATTAGTGATGACGCCATAAGCACACACACTTTCTAGGTATTTACATTTTAAAGAAAGGTATTGGAAATATGTACATTGCTTTATAATGGTGTTACTTCATATTTTATTCAACACTGAGGTACGAGTTTTTCATATCAAAGAATGTTACAACAAAACACATTTTGTTGAAAGTAGTGACATTGCTGATACTTCCCAACAAATGCATGTAAATCAGTCCACAAATATGTGCTTAATGTTTTCCAACATTAGAGCCCTCCTGCTCTGAATCAGTCATGTCTTTCTAGCAACAAGGGACATATTCATTAGTTTAGGGTGGACAACTTATTATCATGATTGAGAAGTAAGTATTGTCCAGTACTCTTCAGGTCATAAAGGGGTCCTACAGGATGAGAAAATATTTCAAGCTAGTTTTACTTTATAGCTGAAATCCATTTTATATCACTGAAGATGTCATCACTCTCATGACCCAATTCTTCTTCTAGTACACTGTCACATTTTCCTCTACAACTTGCATATGCATGGAAAAAGCCTTATAATCCATGTCCGTACATCATTGTGCAATTAGATCACACAACGACTCATGCAATCCCAATATATTAACAAGGGTTTCTGTGAACCAAACACCCAAAGGCACATAACATGACATGACGTGACCTAAGCTTCATCTTCTCCAACCACCACTGATACAAGACACAGTCAGTGCTGCTAGCACTGAAATGAGATACATTCTCCTGTGACTGCTTTACTATACTAGAAGGAACACAGTCCCATTAATTTAATACACTCTACTAAGATAAGAGGAGCAAAGGGTTAAGCAGTTTCAGACATCATGATTTGTCTCATCTGTTTGAAGTTACAAATGATGTAATGGAACATGATAGTAGCAAAACCATACCTTTTAAATTCATATTAACTTAATACTTTCAAATTTACCTACAAATGTAGTAATTGTGAAACCATATCAGTTACTATTGCCAACTGTGTTCATCAAAATCACTAGGCAACTGATTAATTGAAAGCGGGCTTCCTCTCTGTGAAAGAAATAACTATCTGTAATGCATGATATAAGACTACAAAACTGCCAAAAAATTTGTGATGGTTTACCCTGTACATGATTGAGTAATAAATGGAATGACTGTAATACTCATGATGTACATATTGGATATTTATCACTTGCTACACCTAACCACTGAACATAAATGTTTACAATATCTATACTTCTCTATACCCAGGGAGTTGCACTGACTGACCAGTTTTTACCAGCTATAAGTTAGTTTAAATAGAATGTAAGAAGAATGATTTAGATGCAAATTAAATTTTTATACACATTACACTTTTAAAAGTAGTAAACCATTGTAGATTAAAAAGCTGGTTCCAATACCTATCCAATTTCTTCTGCTGTAATAAGGTATCAGTATACAGAACCATTATTGGTCACTTCAACATTCATTATAGAATACAGCATTTCAGTCATAAACTTGTGAAAATATAATATGTTCATTTGTTCAGATTCAACTCCCTGTCTATATCACAATGCGGCAAGAAAAAGCATGCGACTTAATATGATACATGTGATATCAAATTTTCAGTTGTACAGATTAGCACTGAATGTGGTGTTCTGTATCCCCCCTACAACTAACCCCTCAAGCAAACAACAAACAAATTAACTTACAAATAAAGAAAAAAATTAAACACCTCATAATGCACACTGCATGCATGCGTATTACTGTACTTTCAAATATATGTGTAAAAGAGTATTGGGAGACGTGGGTTGTAAAACAGAAGTACAATTATGAAATCTAATGTCAATCTAACCATATGTGAAGTCCATGGCAACTTTAAGATTCCTTTCAAATATTCCTAAAAGCGGAATTTGCATCAACAGATTTCTTGTGAAATGCACAATAGCTCTTTAATCCATGGGCATACTAAGCAACCTTCTCTATTCCAAAATTTCTGAATAAAATGAATTCAAAGATTCCAATATAATACCTCAAAACTATGAAGCATGCCAGAGAGTTCTAAATGCAAACAAAAGACTTAAAATGCCGTACTGTTTGCACAACGTACATCATGTCTTCCAATTCATGAAACACTTTGACAGATTTGTGTGAAATTTTATGGGACATCCTTATTGAAAATTTGTGATAAGATTTGAAGTATGCTTTTTGTAGACAGTTGAGGCCAGCACTTTACTTCAAGCCCTAAAAAACTTGTGTATCTACCCCTTTAATTACACACCAAATAGAGACACGTTTTAGACAGAAGTTACAGACCTTATGCAGACAAATATTTTGCCATGTTCACATGTTACATAACAAAATGACATAACAAAGCTGCTTGCTGCACCTTAGAAACAGGATGCCTGTACTAACTGAAACATCTCATGCCTGCCACCTGTTACCAGACTTCCCAGCTTCTTTCAGTTTGATTACACCTACATAATAGACGAAGAGAAGGAAAAATATCTTTAACTTTTAACCCCCCTCTTTCTTTTTACAAAGCTGTCTTAGAGTAAGTGTACCATATGTAATCTTAATTCTGTTCACTTCAGTCGCACACGCACACACACACACACACACGAGCGTGCGCGCGCACACACACACACACAAAATTCAAATTCATCATCTGAAAAATGTCAGGTCACCTTAAAATCATGCACAAAGTTAAAACATGTTATGTATACATACTTTTCTCAAAACTGAAGACTGTGAAGGGGAGTCGCATTATATTTGGGTAAATACACTATACATGATACCATCAATGCTGAGAAATGTGCAAGTTTTGTCAGAAATCCTGTAACTAAAGTTACCACAATTGAATCTGCACAGCCACATGTATCCCACTTTCCCGTCCTCAATAACTATTAATGTGTAAACTCACTAGTATATTACAGAATTATATAACACCCCAACTTTGATCACTATCATTTTGTATCAACAAAAACATGTCAGCATCAAGGCCCACTTGCATGCCACAAAGTCCTTTCAGGATTTCTTTTTTTGGGATACAGTTTTGATCAGCATTGCTTGACCCTTTTATAGTCCCATTCCTAGCTAAAATGGAATAGGAGCATGCTGTTGCAATGTTCAATCTTTCCTTCAATCGACTTCACCAGTTTCTTCCATTTCATAAACAGACATACGTTTATGACATCACCAATTTATGCTGTATGAAACACTCTATGGCGTGGGGACAGAAAAGAAATTAGGTGAATATGACATTAGAACCAAATGATGGACTTTGCTCACTACACAAAAGCCTTGCTCAGTGCACCTGATGTATCTGCATGCATGCAGACATACATGGCATGGGAAACCAACCAGTCCTGGTAACGGACCAGTGTATACCAGAATATCAAACAGCACTCCTCTTCTATCTCTGATTTCATGCTGGTCCTTTCTGGAAATGCAGTTTACATCATGTGTAGGAGCAAAAACATAATGCATCACACATCACAGACCTGTGTTTAAACAACACAGAAGCAGGCCATGTGTTTTCTGCCTTCATAAACAGGGTCAGTCTATAAAAGACTGAGAATGCATGTCATAAGGGAAAGGTAAATAATAATAATTCTCATTAAACACAAACCTAACACTGCCACACCTAAAACTGGTTAACTACCTATAAAATTCAATTTCAAATATTTCAGACACCATATTGTTATTTATGAAACTATTACAAATAACAATTCTGTTTAAGATTGTATATAGCAAATGTTTCCTAGTTATTGGAGGAAAGAACAGCAACTGCAGAAACTAAAGGAGAATGAATGGATCACAAACAATGGAAAACTTGTTTAAAAACATGCCACGAAGCTGGATCTCTGGCATTCACAAACACAGGGACTTTAAACTCTCGATGAATGGAATGGAAAGTATGCACTGCATGAAGTTTTGGTAACAGTGATGAAAAATGAAGACAGTAAACGAAACAGAGCACAGAAAAAAGCAGCACTGTGCAAGAATGCAAAATGACAGGAAGACAAAACAACAGAAGACAATTATCTACATAAGAAGCCTTCTACCACGAGCACATATCCCATGTGTTTAGAATGATGTACACACTTACAAAATTTAACAGATCTTTTCTGATTTGTCTGTTCTGCTAGATATGAAAACTATGCATTGTCTGGATATGAAGGTTCTCCCATTTGATCATTCATGCACAGATATTGTGAGACAATTCAAAATCAATAAATACTGGTTTGTTTCAATCCATTATTGAAGCGGATTCAAAATTCAGATAATGATCACTGAATCAGCTGCTTTAAGCAAGACATATGTATCAGCAGTGAGCAGCATGTCTGCCTGAACTATTATGGATTCAATGTTATGCCACTTGCACAAACGTGAATACACACCTAAGTTTTGTGATTTTCACAGTGGCGTGTATGAGGAATCCACTCTTCTGTGATATCATGCTGCATCACTAAGTGAGCAGCTATATAACATGTTACGCAAAAAGTGATTTCCTTCACAGCACACAGCACATCAAATAGGTCTGGAAGAAATGAGGGTTTTACTGCGCTGTTCAATATGTTCCCAGCTGTTCTTACTCAGTACTGCTGTAATCAATGAATGGATCTTGCAATAAATAAATGTTTCTCTGATAAGCTGTATGGTCTATACTCATTCTCACTGAACAACAAATGTGAACTGACAGTGTGCACTTTTTCAGAGCGTAAGTGGCAAGTGCTAGGAGCGCAATGGATTGTATGAAGCTCTAGATTGTTGCGTGCTGTGTGGTATTGTTATAATGGCCATGTTAATAATTTTGAGACTGTTAGTAATGACCCAAATCAAGATTTTTTCTGTTTCCCGAAGTGTCTAGACTGACTCTGTGGCTCACCCAGCCTCCTATTCAATGAGTATTGTGGTTCCTTCCTGGACATAAAGTGGCCAGGGCATGAAGTTGATCACTCACCCCCATCTAGCGCCAAAGTTAAGAATGAGTGGACCTATACCTCTAATCCCCCTGTACGCCTTCATGGGGTGGAGAGGAACAAATTTTTCTTTAACTTATAGTAATCACACAAAGTAACAGTGAAAAGAAAAGTTATCCTCATGGGAGTTAAAATTGTCTTAATCAACAGTTGGTTCCTGTTGAAAACGGGAATTTTGTTGCATGCACTAACAAAATTTGAAGATCCTTCCTTTGAAATAGGACACCATTCTACATTACTGATATGTACTCACAACTTCTGGAAATCAAATACCAAGAATTTAAGTCATCATGTAGTAATCCAGGAAAGCATTTTCATAAGGCTCTGAATTCTGCTACTGCATGATATTCAAAGGTATCCTTTGCACAAGGAGAAAACCCGAAGACAAAAACATACCCAGTTTTCAAAATTAAAAAAACCCAAGATGTTGGATAATGTCCAGAACTCCAGCCAGGTTTACTCTTCTACTCCTGCTTGCTGCCTGGTGACACACTTGTCTAGCATTTGAAAATCCTGGCACAAAGAACAGCTGACACAGTCCAAATCATTGCTTGCCAAGAGCACCCAACCTCATATTCTTGGAATCCTTGGGAACATTATAAACAGTGTGTACATTTGGACAGAAAATAGGTCTATTCATGGGCCTATTTCAAATTACAAAGAATTACAAATGTCTACACTATAAAACACAGAAGAGGAAACTCTGTGGTCAGTGCCCAAAAGCACTATACACTGATGATTAGGGTTTTTTTTTGTGACACAACAGCCCAGTTTGGCCTAGGCTGCCTCACTGTTGAGGTTTCAAGATCACACACAGTTAAATACACCACACTCACTAGGACTCCTCTGGATGATGGATCAGGCCATAACAGAGACCTCAACCTAACAACACACATCACTCACAACAGACAGACATCCATTTCCCAGTGGCGTTCGACCTGCAATCCTGGCAAGCAGATGGACGCAAACCTAATACAGGAAGTGATGAACATGCTTAGCAACATTTGGACACACCATAACCTACTGTCAGAATTCCTGCACACAGAGCAATCTGTCAGTTGTTTGTATGAAAATTTTATTTTCAAAGCCAAAAAATTCCATCTCTTTAATTCTTAACCAGCTGCCATCTACTGTACCTAAAGTTGACCTGCTAGTAGTACCCCACATGCTGGTGATATCTGGTACAAATTTAGTGAAGTCAGTTGTAAAAAGTACCAGTACATCTGCAATGAAACTTGTTCCCAGTGACAGAAACCTCTGTTGATACACATGGGTTCAGATCTGAATGCATTCTTTCATTTGTAAGGTTCCACATTCCTGCCCCCAACAAAACATGACTTCTACACTTCTTAAGTAAGTTTATAGTTACTCTGTGTTATCTTTCAAGCCGCAGCAAACTACATCAGCTGCCAAGGACAATCTTCCCAGTGTTTGCAGAAGTTGCATCAGAGAGAACAATACTGAAATACACAGTTTACTATTCCTAGTATGGGGGCAAGTAAGGCTGCTTATTCACTGCATTAGTGGTTAATGGAAAACTCTGCTCTGAAGAAAGGCACTGAAATTGAAGAGTAACTGTTTGTTCCCCCCTTGTCATTTTCAATTTCTCTGATGTGTTCCACCTTTTACATCCATCCTCTCCCATGCAGATCACATATGAAAAGCCCACTCATAAATTAACCCAGCTTGGAAACTTCTATATAGTACATGCCCATTACTTATAATAAAAAAGGAAATTTTCAGTTAAATCATCCAGATAAAGTTAATATGCCTAAACATCAGTGATTTTAAATATACAAATTTTTAACTTCAAGTTTACTATGATGAATTAACCTTAAACTGATGTATTTTAGTAAATATAGCTGATAGCCAGACGTTAAATACTTGCAAGTGAAATACGAAGACTGCACACATTTCTAGAACCAAAACGGTACACATGCAGAAACAAAATTCTCACCTTCACAACAGTTCAGCTATATACTGTATGATTCAATAGGGATAATCAGATCATAAAAGGCCCTCTGTCCTTGCTCTGCTAAGAGTGTCATGACAGAGTGTAAACGCATCTTTCACCAGCACCATACACATAGTATACATGGATAGGTTAATCAAACACATATCTACAAAATAAACCATCAAACACCATGCATATAAGGTTACAATCAAACTCCTGTCCAGAGAAACTGCAAGCCCTGGACAAAAATTAATATGTAATGTAATGTAATACAAAGGTAGTATTCCATTAATAATCCACTTTTTGGAAACATCCAAATTTTCTCACATGACACTAAACATTACCTGAATACTCTACAATATGTGGAAACCAAATCTGAATATAATGACCATACAGATCTAACAAACTTTCTCAGATGGCACATTCCTGAAGAAAATTCTGGCAATATGATACTCAACATATGGGCTACATGGCTTCAACTGACACATCTCTGAAAAATGTTTCAGTTTCTATAAATTAAATTAACTAAATGTACATGTAAGAACAGTGCATCTGTGAACTCATCTCTAATACCATTTAGGTCACATGTAACACAATTGCCCCAAACATGGAACAGGCCCCCAATTGACCAATTTACTCAACTTTGAAAATATTTCAAAAGCAATATTAGATTTACAGATATTTAGGATGTTTCTGTTCATATATATATATCCACATACACAGGTGCACACCTATTATCTTCACACATTTAATGTAAAATAAAATTACATGAACAAGATACACATACAGCACCTGCACCTCCTGTCAGACGAAACTGTGAAGCTTGAGTAAACCTTTAACCTTCCACGCTTCACTTACTAGACAGTGAAAAGTGATTTTAAAAAAATTTTCTGAGAGGAGAAATGTTCTGCACGTAAATGTTA
Source organism: Coptotermes formosanus (assembly GCA_013340265.1). Taxonomy (NCBI): domain Eukaryota; kingdom Metazoa; phylum Arthropoda; class Insecta; order Blattodea; family Rhinotermitidae; genus Coptotermes; species Coptotermes formosanus. The sequence goes on from BLKM01000214.1 coordinate 76,388, forward strand.
AGGATTTGGTGATCATATACCATCCATGCCGCAGAAGAACAATTCAAACAACTCAAACTGGAATGTGTGGTATGGGCTGTTACATGCTTGTACAATGACCCTTCCTTCACAGCTGAGACGACAGTGACGTCCACCAATTGTGGTTATGCTTGGATCCTACGTCTATCCAGTCAGAAAACAATAGTGCTAAAGTCCAGTGGCCAACCCTTTCTTATGCCACCATATCATGTCACTGGTAATTTTCTATATGCTGAATGTAGTCATATGGCATCAGACCTCTTTGCACCACCTGTGAGAGATCTGGTTGATCATTAGTGAAACTATGACACAAGAAGATGCAGAAATGTTTGAAGGTAATGTTTAAAATATAATAGCACCCACTGTAGAGAGGTGTTCTGCATCACATGTGATTGACTCAAGCACCACACTATAATGGGGCAAACAGTTCACAATTAATTATACTCCTGTGTTATGTTCACTGTGACAATGTAAACCACTATTTAGCACCTATTCATGCTGGCTTTATTTGCTGATGTACACTCTTCCTCACAAGACTCACTTGTGCCCATACACACATGGAACTGGTCCACTTTGTGTATCCTTCTACAATGGGGCCATTTACATTACAATGACTGAATCAGCAGGATAAAGTTACCACTCAAAGCAAGTCATGACTACTAAAATGAAGCCTTGCAGTGCTGATATTAATCATGAATTGGTTTTAGGTAGTAAATGGTGCAGAAAGACGCTAGAAGTGACATGGAAGATAAACGGTATGGCAACAAAAAACCATCACCACCTGGGACAAGCAGTGGTGAAGACTCAAATTTGGGACCCCCAAAAGGCAGGCACAGAAACACTGTAGCTCCCAGGGGTGTCAAAAAAAAAAACAAAAAACAAAGCCCCCTCTATCAACAAAGACAGTAATCCATTCGAGAATGTTGTTGCACTTCACATAGGGTATCCAACTATTCGTGGGACAAACCTGTATTACCAACAGTACTTGGACTCTAACTGAGAGGACATCTTCATCTTGTCACCTTCCTAATGTGACAATGCTTGTTATGTTCCTGCTCTTGGTTGTAACTATACAAATGAGGTGTTAACACTGAACAGACAATCTGAGGGACCATGGCTCAATTACACTTGAACAGTTCCATACACCATTTTAGAATTAATGTAATTAAACATGACCAACACACACTTCTTACATTTCTCTGACAACAGAAAGCAACCTGACACATGCGATAAGAAGACTGCAAGACTTTGCCAGCTGAAAATACTCTCTGACATTTATTGATTTATCTGCTAAATTTTACAACCCCTCAGAACGTCTGGCACAGGGTAAAGTTACTGTGAAATTTAAAGGGGGTCGGGGGTAATTTTCAAATGGTATATAAAAAAGGCACAAATTATTTGGCATCAAAATTTACAACCTTGGCAAAACCACAGACTACATATCTGACATAAGGGTTTATCTATGGATCCACAATGACAGACATCTTACCAACAAAGAAGAAGGGGTTGGACACATGGACAAATTCTTCTCTTGTTCTCTTTTGTTTGATGATCTGGTTCTTAAAAAAATAAACTGTTGTGGCACTGTCCATCAAAACCATTTGTGAATGCCACATGATTTTGAACGTCAAACACTAAAACTTAAATTGGGTTACATACAAGCCAGCATCAAGGGATGCTTTTGACTGCAATGGTATGGGTGGACAAGAGACACATATACATACTAAATGCACCACAAGAAGAAGGAAGCTTCATGGATGAACATGGCAACACCATCACGCCAGACATTGCAGGATGCTACATGTGCACAGGGTATGCTAGTAACAGGGTTATGAAACAGCCAAAAGCTATCTGATAGATCAACATACTTTCAGATGGTTGAAGAAGCTGTTCTTCCATCTGCTGGACCTGATAATCCTGAACAGTTGGGCTGCTGCAATTGGCACTGTTGACGCTTGCATGTTGCACACTGCAGATGGGGTTCACACCAAATATCATGCTGACATTTTACATATGTAACAAATGACATTCATATGTCTTAAAGCTTTCACACAGACTAAATCCAATAAAATTTTCTTTGGCTGATGGCCACAACAGGTGGCTCAACCACTTTAAACACATAATGCAGCTGCTACCCTGAATTCAATTGAATGAAAGCCTAAGTTAAACTTTAGGTAAACCTTCAGTTTATCTGACAGATGGCAGAAACTTTTATATGTAACCCATTTCTGTACCCTTTATGCCACATTAGACTAATAAAGATTCTCTGTGTACACCCTGTAAATATATATATGTATATATGTATAAACAAATGGCGCATATTTTCATTGACAAAAACTTAACAATAACTTGTACACAGATATTATGAAACATCAATAAACACGAAGATGCCTGTACTGACAAAAACTGCCTAAAAATTACAAATTCTGTAATCACACACAAATTATCAGTTTCAGCACATCTATTCTTCTTTTATATGCATCCCTAATGTCTTGCGCTTGAAGATTTGGTACAAACTTAATGTATGTGTGTGCATGGTGCCTGTACTGACAAAAACTGCCTAAAAATGACAAATTCTGTAATCACACACAAATTATCAGTTTCAGCACATCTATTCTTCTTTTATATGAATCCCTAATGTCTTGCCCTTGAAGATTTGGTACAAACTTAATGTATGTATGTGCGCGCACACATGCATGCATGCATGCATGCATGCATGCACGCATGTGTGCGCGCGCATGTGTGTGAGTGGTGGGGGCAGATGTTAGAACTCTTGATTCCACATGCCACCCACCTCCACTTTTCTTGTTGTACCATCATACTTTTGGTACCAAAACAATACAGTGAAACCCACACTGCAATGGTATTCAAGGAGCAGGGGATATGAATGTTAAACTGAAGAAGATAATCTTGAATGGAAATAGCTAATAGTGAGACTACTGAACTGGGATAACTGAAACAGACCCTTCATTAACAAAACACCTTAAAGTGGGAGACAACAAATGTGGTTTCCACTGTGCTTGGACTACTACAATGGCAAAATGGTCCCACAAACCCTGGGATCATTCACCAACTGAAAAGCTGAAAGAGGCAATAAAGCATTACAGGCATGCAGCTTGGAAATTGGAAATTATACTAATAAGAAGGTTCTGCTTCCTAAAGCAGGAGGCACTTGGCTCTGAAGCCTGTCATATCTTTACTAGCAATCAGCACTGTCAGAATCAATTTTATATAACTGGAAGCAGGAGTGTGCAGATCCCTTTACTCCTGAATGATCAAAGTGTGACACATGAACGTGATGGTTGGCACAATGCAAATGCATCTCAATATGACCTCCAAACCACAACACTGGCAACGTATTTTGGAAGGTTGTGACTTTTAACAGGAACTGGAGATGGCATTAGCTAGCACAGATTCTCAACTACTGCACATTTTGCACAGATACTCAGTACCACTTATGGACCACCAGCTCTTCTTCACACAGGTTGCCATCACTAATCTGAACTGTTAGAGGAGGGTAAATTAGGACTTCACTGTTACAAGACAAAAGAAATTTGTGTCTATACAAGGCCATTACAGATCTGCAAATATGGTTCCAAGGAAGTCTGCAGAAGCAATGATTGCCTGGTATATCACTGCTAATACTACCCAGTCACTGTGTTGCCACTTCTAGTGAACCTTATCCACAGAGAACTCAAAAAGTGACCAAGAAATCAACTAATCTACCAGCAGTAATAGGAATGAGAATATTTTAATTAGGCTTAACAACCATGATATGTTCTAAGACAACAAATCAACACTCAAAAAAGTTACTATACTAAGTACCTTTTTCAAATTTATAAATCACTTTAGTATTACATATACCAATGTGCATACACTTTACACAAGAATATTAGTCTCAGAATGAATAATACAATCAAATTACAATACTTAATCTAATTAGAAATGTTTCTTAAAAAGACTGTACATATGAAGTGTCTTTCCAAGAAAACACTAGCTTCCTCTTTGCACACTGTAACTAAGGGGTAGGCCATCAGTGAATGGAAAGAAAATTTGCAGACAATATCAAAATTAGTAATAGGACCACATTCTCTACAGAAATTTTACCCTCTGGCAAGCATTGCACCAAATTGTTACTGTGTATCATGACAATCTAAATACAGTTCTAGGAGCCCAAATGCAAGAACTTCAAGCCTGAAGCTTGTGGACTCATTTTGATTTTTTACAGCCAGTTTTATGCTAACAGAACTAATGGCATGCTGTATGATTTATGACAGTTGGAATCGTACAAAGCAGTTCCAAAATTTTGCAGCATAATCTTCACAAATGTACTTAGTACATGCACCAGCAAATCGTCCCTAATTAAATTAACATTCTACTTAAAACACTTTACACAAACACAATTTAGGATATGCACCGAGTACACAGAAGAGTGCTGTCACATGGGCCAATCTCATACAAGCAAATAACTTAACAACCCTGAACAAAAAGTAACAATATAAGCCACATAAAAACATTACAAACCCTGTCCTCCCGCCACTCTATATGTATATATTATATTTCAGTCTTTCAAAGCTGTAATGTTTTAATTCTAAAATCAAGTAGCACACACACAACCAAGCACACAAAATCTTTCACACGTAACTTAAAACAAACACCTGCCATCGATACATTTCAATTTGAGCGATCAGTGCCAAGTTTATGTGCAGTCACTAGTTTTCATAAACACCAAATACTTAATCTGTCTTTTGAAAATAAAGATTCTTATTACATTTCTGCATTTCTTGATAGAAGAGAAACAAAATCATGACAATACGTGTGAAAATTTGGTCAAGGGAGAAAATGTTTATTCTTTACACAAGAGCATTAACAAGAAGACAAGAATATATAATCTGGCCTATTGTTTCACAAGGAACCAATAACAATGCCATGCCCATTTCTTTTTCCTAACACAACAAAAGATCGAACAAAATTCATTATGGCAAAAAAAGAAACAAACCCGAAGCCCCATCAACACAGGCTCTTTAATGCATATAACTTTTGTTTTCCTTTCTCATCTTCATCAGTTTCTTTCACTTTCAGCAAGTTATGTGAGGCACAGCATTTAGACTAATGAGGAAAAACATTTTTCTTGCCAGTTTTTCTGTTGCTTGGCTAAATGTTTCTGGAACTCGCTTTCCAGCAGCAACATGTTTAGGAAAGATCTGGAAAATAAAGTTCTGCAATTAACATACAAGAACAACCAATGTACACATGACCTAATATTGTTAAATATATATGACACCTACTAAGGCAGTGATTCTCAAACTGTGTTCTACTCAACACTGCAGTCAATGGATAGGTTTCTATAATGACATCACTGTGAAAGCAAAAACTGGAAAACTGGTATTTCATCCTTCTTACACGCAATACCACACGTGAAGACGTATATTTCTGCTGTTCTAGAGCTCTGCACCATATTATAAGAATGAATGACACACTGGTGAAATAGGCAAATGTCAAGATCTTTGGTAGAATGTCAAAATGGCACAAGTCTGATGACTGCAACATTGCTGGAATGCCTGCACCATTTGGGCCCAATACGTAGCACTACATGGCTGTACTTGATTTATGATCTGGGCTGTGCACCTAGATTTCAATACAACAGCAGTAAGAAGGGGCCAATCAGAATGCACGTCTGGGTTTGCCACATCAACACACAAGTTGCAAAGAGTGTCAAAACTGGGGAACAACATGACAGAGATAAGAAAGACGCCTGCTGGTGAGATAGCAGTTTAATAAATTTATAGGAACTTAAACTCTGTGAAATAAATAATGTAAACACAGACATGGAAAATGCACAGATCAGAACAGTAACGGGATGGTGGGAATAATATAGAAGAGGTAGGCACATATTCAATGTCTGAAGCACGACCAGTCATGATGAGAACTGGTGAATACAGAATGTTATAGAGGACACACACAAATGGGAGAATATACAGGAAGGAAGCCTTAACAGTATCCTCCTTATCTGCACCACAAGGCCCAACCTACCTCATTGGATGAAGGTGCCAAATTCAGTGTCCACAACATGATAAGAAACGTGAAATTTATTTTTGCAGTTTACAAACGTTCCAAACAGATTTGTATGTAGAAAATCTTCCCAACCAAAACTGCTACCTGATGAGTGTGTTATGAGGACGCAGGAAATAAAGTACAAAAGTTCCACAATGCCATCCTCAAACGTAAGCAAATGTAAGGATGTCCTCACCAATGACCTCCCATACACAATCAGATAGTATATACGCATGTTTAACTGTGTAGTGCCAGCAGACATGGTCTGTGTTGGGATTCCTGCCCTCTGCCCATCTAAGAAAGGGAACAAAATCCATTCCTGATGTTGAAGAACCTACAGGATGCACTCCATTGCCCAAAACAATAATAGGGTGATGGAGAGAGTGATGATCAGCAGAAGAGGCCTATAGCTTAACACACCACAAACCATCTTAGGTGATGGGGGAAGTGTGGTATTCTTCACATTCCCGAACTTTTATGTGACAGAGATGAAAGTCTCAGTCTGTGAGCAGCAAAATTCACAAACAAATATAACTGGGTATCAAACTCAAAATGCTATCAGAATCGTGGTGCCTTACCTGAAGCCCGCAAGGTTCCCACATTCATTAAGTGTAGTGACACACATACATAGGATGTAGAAATACGTTTTTCAAATATTAGTGCAGCTAGTAAAGTTTCATGCAAAACATTAAGAAAATCCGGAGTCACACCTTGAACTAAATACACTAAAAATATGGGATGAATACAAATGTGTTATGAATATGCCGAAACTATGCCACATTTTAAACTATGTAAGCAGTGCAGTTAAACATCCCTTTTTCGAGTCACTTGTGCTCTACAAAACTATGTTAAAGTGGAAAAAATTTTCAGACTTCTGTCGCTGGAAAGGAGAAAAATGGCATGCATAATTCCTATATCCTGTTCCTGGAAGGTTAAATTACTCTGCACTGTGAAGTGTGAAAATCAGTGGCATAAGTCCCATTACCTATTAAATACAAATTTTGGAGATCAATAAAAATTAATCAGACTGATTCATTATTAGAACCAGAAATCAAATCACACACATAATACGCCATATTCAACATACAAATTTACTATCTGTAGTGGAACATGAAAGTTTAACAATCACACCAGAGTTTAAAAAAGCCTTGTGCTTAAAAATACACTTCCCAGACACCCATGATTTGTGAGCACAGCTTGTGATGGAAATGACAAACTATGGAAGTTAAAGCATTCTCTCATGTAAGAATTAATTTAACATACAAATGTCTGACAATGCTGCTTTACTGAAGTAACAAATTGCCTGATGACTACATGTCCTTTAGACAAAACACATTTCAAACTGAATAATGTACTCTGCTTCCTATACCACAAAACAAAATGTGTAATGCCAAAAAATAACACTAAAAAGACAGACAATAATCAGAAAATCAAACAGCTGTTTCATATACTTACAACTCGGGACTGCAGCAGCCTCAAAGCGTTTTTGTATTTGATCATATGTAAACCTGACAAAGGCGTCATACTGTTCAGAGAGCTTGGTGTTCAAGACACGGTCATACTCTTCTCGAATTTGACTCTCACGTTCTTTCAACATGCGCTCACAGATTAAACCGACCTACACAGCAAAAAATATCATTAATTATACCTTGACCCAATCTGGATAGGCACAGGAATGCCTTGGGTTCCTAATGGTCGAGGTCAGGAAGTATTAGATGCCAGCATAAAGACTTACTAATTAACAAAAAAAAAAGTTTTTCAAATTATTAAAAAACAATATAAATACGAACTATGCAAAACATGTAACGCCCTACCAGTTTGGCTCAAAGAACATAATATGTGTAATGCACCTGTATGGCACCTGGCCTACACATGCAGATGCAACACTCACAAGATGTATGTACAAAAAAAGTAATGTACATGTATGTCACTCAGCATGAAAACATGAAAAAATATTTTAACATGACCAGCAGTCAGCCAGACCAGCTGCAACATAAATCATTCCAGTATGTCACCTGTTCATGAACAGCAACTTCAGTAAAACAAAAATATAGAGCAACCATCCTGAAAGGTTAATCAACAGTCACTTGTACAAAAATTAATACCATTAACACTTCATAAAGAAGTACTGCTAAGTATGAGAAACAAAAGCCTGAATGTTGATGACAACAGAAATATTGGCTCATATTCCTCACTTAACTGCAGACAAGACTTGAAAAATTCATTTTCCATTTGCCATTCACTGTAGGTGGCCATTTTATATACTGTATTATGTTTATTAGAACTGAACCTAAAGTTGAGTCTAGTAACAAATGCATCTGATGAGTAACTAAATCCATAATAAACATTCTTCAATCAGCATTTAACTACAATTTATGGTGACTGACAGGTTTACAGTTATGCAAACAAAGGTTCAGCACCATCATCACAAAATGCCACCACTCAACGTATGTGTTATTACAACTGGTCATTTTGAACAGAAGTAGTTCGCGTTTGGGCGTTGGTTTGAACTAGCACTAAGAAACATTCTTACTGTATTCAGTTATGCTGTTGGCTACAAATCTCCTTCACCACCTAACAGTTTCCCAGTTTTAAGTAAACCTAATAATAGTTTGGTTACCTGTAAACTGTGTAGCTGAAGTTTAAACACTAGTCCTCTACTGTGTCATGCAGAACTTTAAATTATACACAGGCCAAATCAGAACACATAAAAATACTGTACCTTCCAGTATGGAGTATAACAGTTCATTAGTTACCTGCCGGAAGGTAAACAAAGGCTTTTCCTTGGTGCTTGATGAATATGTTGTAGCAAAGCTTGAGGTAGTTGGTGATCCTGGAGAATCCATAGCACCATCGGAGGATGATTCCTGGGTGCCATGCACATCATGACCTGGATAAAAGTTCAGCTGCTTACGGCGATGCAATCGGCGTATTTCCTCACGAATGCTAGCCGCCATCTTCTCTGAAAAAGACATGAAAGTAAATTTTTAAATATTCTCCTTTCACACCCAAGTCTGTTTAGAATAACCAAGTCTATTTATTCCTTCAAAAGCCAACAAGACTGAAAAAATGTAGACTGCCAGTAATCAGAACATTCTATTTCACAAAATAAAAACTGATTGAAGATAGTTCACTTGTGTAGAATATATTTCTTTCTTTCTTTTTTTTTCTTCATTTCATTCTATAACATTGCTTCCAGCACACTCATGACAGACATGCTGTCTCTGTTGGATGGCCAGTTAGTTAAAAGAGGCTTATAACTCACTTCAGAGAAAACAGTTAACAGATAACACGCATAAAATCACAAATGAGTGCTTAAATATTTCCATAGAGCAGAGTTCTTCTTGAATAGGCAAGACACTGTAATGTTTGCCTCTTGCTTGATCCTGTACTAGCCCAGATTAATTCTGTCCCCACCCAATTTAATATTATCATCCAACCTATGTCCACATCCCCTACATGGCCTTGTCCCTTCACCTCTCCCATGCAGTCTATGTACCTGCCATCATACATCACTTGATTAACCTAATGTCCTGAAAACAATACAAAGTATTCTCATGCTCCGTACTATCTAATTTTCCCCAGTTTCTGTTGCTTCCCCTTTGCTGCATCCAAATATTATTCCCAGCATCATGGTCTAAAACACCCTCTAATTCTGTGCTTTCCTTATAGACAAAAACCTAAATTTAGTTAATACTTACATGCTTAACAATACTGTTTTCACACACAATTATCAGAAAACTAAACACTTTTTTTATGTTCAAAGACACTATATATGGAAATAATATTACACAATTAAGCATGTTACTAGCTACATGAGCATAAAGATATTGCCTACCAGCCTGCTGGTCACGGCAGTTCTCTTGATCTGCACTTCATGTTCCATTTATGCATGTTGGGACATTAAGTGAGCTAATATGGTGAGAACTGTACAATGTGTGCCATGAAATGAGGGTACGTGTTAATTTTTCTGTGTTATTGTTACATTTGCATACTCAAATATAAATACAGCTAGTATTCAACAAATAACAGTATTCTAAATAGTAAATTCATAACTCTGCCCTTTCCTACAATTGTGTTGTTGTTTCCTGCATAAGAAGATGTTAAATAAGCAATCTGATACAGGCTGTGCAGCTAGGACAGCACTGTCAGTATAGTGACTTGCTACAGGCTGGACCCTGGCAGTGTGAGATTTTCTGTACTCATCCAGACTGGCCCTGAGGACCACCCAGCATCCTTTACAGTGAGCACCGGTCACTTTCAGGCAGGTCAAGTGGCCAGGGTGTGGCACTGGCCACCTCCTCGCCTACTTCTGGTCCTAAGGTTAAACAAAAGGTAGAGCTATACCTCTATCCCTCTGTGCCTTCATGGCATGTTACAGACAGATCTTGTCCCTAATAAATACTGTACCAGCTGCCCTTTTGAACTTCTATGTATGGTTGGTTATAGGTCAAGTTAAAGGTGAAGCTGTCCCTGTGCATGCCATGAAAGCATACCTGGGAATGGAGTTACAAATCAACTTATTCGTAACCTCCCCAGCACAAGATACAACAAGCAGTCAGCCTCATGCTTTGGCTGCTTTACCCCCAGCAAAAGAGTCCCTGGTAACCACTGACTACAAGACAGTGTGCACCCCAGAGCCAGTCCCAATATTTTGGAGAAAACACCTTGTCCCTGCAGGGATTCAAACCCTAGGTCACCCAGGCCATACCCCAGTCACTATATTGACTACACTATCCATGGTGCGTAGGGTTTGAATTGTCATCTACACGACAAAAAGTTTAGTATTTCAGGTTCTGAACAAACTCTTAATCAAGAAAGGCTTGGGTTTTGGGGTTTCATTTAAACTTCAGAACAAACTTCAGAATTTCAGGTCCTGTAAACCTCACCGAGGGGATACGCTTGATGCATATTGGGTTCACATATATTATCAACGTCGACCACCATGAATGGTATGGCTGGCCTCAGTTGCATTATATCACCACAAATTTATTAAGTACATCAACAAATTCAGCCTTTTAAGCCTTGTGTTACATAAATCACTGTTTTCAGCTCTGGGTGCATGTATGGTAGCACTTGGTGTATAACAACCAGATTTTATGATGGCCCTGATGGCTCTACATACACAAGTGACGCCTCAAACGGAGTGACCCTATCACACCTCCCATACAAGCGGCCAACCCATAATGTGTAAGTTCACTTGAATACTGTGCCGTCTAGCAAAACATTTATATTTCCCAGTGAAGAGAGAGAATTATATAATCACCAAAAACATCCTGACCCACTTAATCTTAAGTACACTGTAATGGTAAAAGGAATATGAAACCAAAGGACAGCAGTTGACTAATATTTAGTTAATGCATGAAGACTACATTACCAAATGTATCCTGTATCCATCCTTTTACTTTACATAGAACTATTGCATCTTCACACTTAAAATCTTCTGAACTTAAACTGATACCGACTGCTAAATTCTTGCACACACACACTACAGTTTGCATGGCTGCAACAACTTTTACTATGGCTGTATCATGTGAAAGACGGTTATCAAGCAGTTTGTCTACCACTATAAATTGATGTTAAAATTCACTGGTCCTTCTACAAGGGAAATTACAAATCTACTAACTCAGTACTCCTAGTACCGAATAATTCTAGAGATTTTAAAAACGCAACAGAACAGTTTCCGTGGTGGGTAACATACAGCTTCTCGGAGTTAAGAAATTTCACTAGTTTGTGCTACGGACAATGACTTAGGAAACCAATTGTAACTTTAAACATTATATTCCCGCCGGGGTAACTTAATTACGCGAATCAAACCCCGATGTGACTGGCTTTCTTCTTATAGCACAAAACTGATGGCATTTTGTCGTAGGTTTAAACAATAATTACCAGGTGTCAACTTCGGGCAAACTTCTCCAAAAGGCGATGGAGTAAGCTCATGTTGTTTTGTTGGTGGTGCATTTGGAGACATGCACATTGGGAAACAACGTCGACGCTTAGATGGTCTTCCATGATTATGAACTGGGTCGAAATCCAGTGTTCTTTTTAGAGTAGCGCAAGCCATCTTCCCTCTTCCTCTGACGGTTGCGACTCAAGTGAAACCTAAATCCTCACACCAGTTACTTCCAGAGTTAACAAAATATATTCCCTGATAGTTCCGTAAAACAACCTGATCCGGTATATGCACTCAATTGGTAATATGTACTCGATGTTGACGGATAAATGTCCAGATTCCCACCATTACACAGGCAACAAATATGGCCACCAACGATTTAAATCCCAATGTATACAAGGTCGAAGTTCAAGCTTTGGGTTCAAGGCTTCAAGTTTGAAGTTTCAATCCAGGGCACGTCAAGCGTTCAGCATCACAGGCTCAGCATGGTCGACATGCTTAGGCGCAACCACTGGTTGACGACGACTATGACGATCATGAGCGATAACATCAACCTTCAAGCAAGGAGACATGAAAATAAATAATATGCAACCAAATTCGTAAAGTATACAAAACATATACGTGGACAGACTATCACACTTGCATCTATAATTATTACGGCTTACCTACACGAGATCTGAATTTCACAACAAAGCAACGTCAAAACTGTGATCGTGTGGACTATGATGCCGTGCGGTCAGGTAGATTATTCCCAACGTTTTGACGGCCACTTCAGCTTTAAAGATTGAGGCAGTATATTCCTTCGAAACGTTGGTGACAATCTAGCAGAATACCTGGAGTCACGTCTCAGAAGACCCCAGTCTTTATATTTGTGTGCATTCAAAAGGCTATATTAAGCACAATACACTACATGAATCTCTCGTGCTTTGTCTTGGCTATCGGCAAAAGACTTCAGATTCTCAATCACTATGTCTCATGTTGCATGCTTAATGTTTCGTCAGTGTGTGAGTGTCCATTACAACGCACACACGCTAATTCTTAAATTTCCTGCACGCTTAATATTTTTGTTTGGTACTTCCCGCCTATGCGGCTCCCTCACTGTACATATTGGCCAACTTTTGAAAATTCGGTCCTCAAATGGTGTCCACTGTGAAGCAGAGAGATTAGTATGCATGCCACGAAGTGTTAGTTTATCCGCGTGGTATGCCTGATGATTTCGCGGGAACTCATCCCGGGAAGACATGTGAGAGGGTGGCCAACGAAGGACGTTGCGTACGAAGGTGATGTACGCAGAGAATGTTTTGAATTATTTGTAAGCAAGTGGTACTGTGTGTTTGTTGAGACGTACACGACACTCACTGCTTTGAGTCGTGAGTGAAAGAATTTAGGAAGCGTGAGGGCAGAAAATTGTCAGGTATTCTAGTTCAGCGTGTGCGGACTATTGTCCAGGCTGTTGCGTTTAACACTGAAATTATGAATGTTATAGGCAGTGTGCAGGAATCCTTCGAAAGGAAGATCAGACCATGGGAAGGTCTCTACATACATTGTTTAGCACGAAAAAAAAAAAAGGGTAACAGGTTTTCGTAACTCGAGGGGGATTCGAACCTACGATCTCGTGTTCGAAGGGAGTAGCGCCTCAATCCACGCTGCCAGTGTGACGCAGCGTATTAAGGAGTATGTTGTTACTTATGTCATTTCAACCCTAATAAACACACCGTTTAACATGACCCTCAATTTCAGTGATCATTTGCAAGCCTATATTCAGATGTGTAAGCATTTTTTTACCCATGTCACTTACTTTCAGGGTTATTGCATTGTTTTTTTCACAAATTTTCCTACTCTGTTATTCACTAAAATGTTAATCACTCTGGACATAATTAAGCCAGAGCTCATTCATGTACCAATCGAAAGCCTTTAAGAGGAGCTGTCACTTGGTATGTTAGTCATAATATTTTTGTGGACATTAACATTTTGACCCTGATGGAACTAATGTAGAATACAAGAAGGGTGGGCACCATAGTGTGCCATACACGTCAACCATACTTGATTGTTTGTGCAGAGTCATTAATGTATGAAAAACATAGACCGAATTTTTAACCAAAAACATTTTGTGACTCTTTTTTTGCCCTTATGGGTATTTACATCCTGCAAAGCCAAGTTTCTAGTTTGTCAGTTGTGCAGCAGGATTCTTTTTTGGTGAACGATGTTTCATGACTTTGCGTAGCAGTCTGTACTGCCGACTATTCCCACACACCATTAAATTTCTAAGATTTTGCTTTCAAACTCTAACATGATCAGAGGAACATTAAGATAAAAAAAAGTGAATTATACTGACATATTGAATAGTTTCCCAGCCTACTGATACTGGCAGTTGGAAATAGTGTGTTATATGGTTAAATTAGTGTAGGAAAATTCTGTGTCAACAAGCATGGTGTGAACAATTCATTCTTGAAATACATGAGTATCAAAAGTGTTTGTAAGAACCTAACAGTGTTGTGACCATATATCTGTGTTGCTTGAAGTGCATGCTCAGCCCACCTGCTGCCAGATGAAGTGCACAGTTTGTGTTTTATTTACACATACCAGATCCATGAGAAACAGAATTTAAAGTACAGTAAACTAAGTAGTATGAAACAAACTGCCGGATTCAGTTTATCGAACTTTATACAGCAGAGATTCACTCTTTCCATTACTGGATTCAGATATGTTACTACAAGTATAGCTACTATCACAAGAAAACTGGAGGGTCTTTCTCTGGGGCTACGGGCAGTCACAGCATGAAGTTGACCACCTGTCCTGTCTAAGGTTGAGAGTCACAACATGTAGTTTTACCGTTACACATTCACGGCATGGTTCTCAGGCACAGGTGTTACTAGATATTTAACTTTAATCAACTTTGTACACTCCTGTATTGCAAGGAGGTCTTGAAAGTAATGACTGTGTTACGAGTTTGTGTAGGTGTTCAGTTTTGAATCCCTTGTTTGTATTGTGTTTCTTCTGTATTTCTTATAGTGATTCAATGGCACGCTTAGATAAGTTGGAAATACAAGGGATCCGAAGCTTTGGCCCAGAGACTGGAGATAAGCAACGAATAGGATTTCATTCTCCTCTTACACTTATACTTGGGCAAAATGGATGTGGTAAGACTACCATAATTGAATGTTTGAAATATGCACTGTCAGGAGACTTGCCTCCAGGAGCTAAACAGGGGCGGTTATTTGTTCATGACCCAAAAATTTCAAGAAAATTAGAGGTAAGTCATCATGTATTATTTGTGCTTGTTGTTTAGTAAGATAAGTAATAAAGCCTTATGTGTATACAATTGTACTGATCTTACTACTAGGTGGAGCATGTGGCGATTCTAAAATTTCTTCTGACTCTTACAGTTACAAAGAGAAATATTTGGATGGTTGATGATTTTCTTCAGTTTCCCATTGTATGTGGCTTTATGTGAATGAACTTTTTTTCAGTGTTTGGTGGTTTTGGGTTTGGTTTATGTGTCTTGACGGCACATTCATCATGATATTTTAAACTTATGCTGGCAAGAACAGTTGGTGACTGCTTTATATCTCCTAATCCTTGCTTTATACTGTGGAACTTCATGTTTAAATTGTTGTAGATTGTGTCTAATTGTTCTTGATTTCCTGTTATGGAGTATTGAGCCGTACACCAAATTCATTTCTTCACAGACTCATGGTCGTATACAGCTAAGGTTTACAGATCTTAAAGGTGACACGTTGGTGGTGACACGCTTGATGCAGCTGACACAGAAGGCAAAGAACTTGGAATTCAAGACAAAAGATTCCTCTCTACACAGAATAGATAGTAATGGTCAGGTAGGTTCTCTGATCCTGGTTTGATAGAAGCTAAAGTGTTTCCCCTGATGTTGGGCATAAATTGGAAGACAGTGTTATTTACCAAGCATGCTCATCTCATAAAATATGGGCATGGGTCCTCAATGATTCTGACGTAATGGTAGCCAGGCACAGACTGCCATGAAAGGGGGTTATCCATAATATTCCCCATTTTTAACACAAAGATGGGGTTTTGTGTTAGTCTGCCCTTAAAAGTGAACAGGGTAATGGCTAATTAGTGAACTGCCTTGTATGACAGAACAAAGTAAAACCTGGAAAGTAAAAAATAACGCAGTAAAAATACATGCCAACTGACCAGATGCAGTAAGTTTTTGTGTAAAACCTAATTATACCGTCTGTTCCTGGCTGAGAATGTCTTAAATTCCTTTGTTGAAGGCAAAAAAGAACCTGCTGCTTGACGGAATGACAAGTGGAAAGTTCTGTATGTGACCTAAATTCAGGAAGTTGAGGGATGGAGGGAGAGTGTTGTGAGTCTTGTAGAAAATTAAAGTGTAGTACAAAAATATGAGTAAAATTAACATTTTATGATATGTGGGTTCATATGAAACATTTCTTAGTAGACCTCGTACTGAATGTGAAATGGCAGAGGACAGTCTGGCCTGTAGCCCTTTGTTCATTTCTTTGAATTATTTTTAAATTTACAAGATTAATTTAAGTTTTCAAGTGAAGTGCCTGCCACTAGTCACAGATAATTTCTGAATTTACACTATGTCACTAAGGTTCTGTGGGTTGTGATAACAACAGTTCATCTAAATCCTGCACTTGCGTACAGGAGTGGAGGCAGATATAGTGTGACAGCTGTGTGAAGAAGGGTGCACAAAGATGTGTACCTGTATCAGAAACATTGGATATTGATGTGTATGCTGGTTTATGTGGATTTTTTGTAGCATGCAGATGTCAGTGGGCGATGTATTGATATTGACGCGGAAGTCTGTGCAGCCCTTGGTGTGTCGAAGTCAATTTTGAACAGTGTCATATTCTGTCATCAAGAAGATGCTGCATGGTGAGATGTGTATCATAGAATTCTTTTGTACTTATGTAAAATAAAATAATGTTATCGTCAAAACACAGGATTTTGAAATGTGGTTTAATTTTCCATATCTGCGTTTCTGAACACAGTGTAAATTGCTGAAGACATTATTTAAAAAATTCAGAGTTTACATCTGGAAAATTTGAAGAGTACAACAATGTTGTTTTGAAGATAACACGTCAGAGTACATGAATTAATTTATATACCCTGATGATGGAGGCTTGGCCATGTCATGACTCAGGTGGTTAGTTGCTGGCATCTCACTGCGGACGGCTGGGTTCAATCACAGGCCGGTGCGTGTGAGATTTGTGATTGACAAAGTGGCATTGGGACACTTTTTTTTTAGTACTTCCTTTTCCTCTGTCAGTCTCATTGCACTGGCACAACATATTCATTCATTCACCAATGCTAAATAATCCCAGCAATCAGCAGTACTGCTTACAAGTTGATGCAGGCTGCAGATTCCTTTGAAATATTAGTACACATCTATCAGACTAAATGGCATCACAGCAAATAAAGCAATAAGACAGTTGGCACATGAAGGTGTTAAGGTTGTCAGCCTTATGCACCCGCCACTGTTACCCCACGAAATATTTGTGGTACTCATTTCTGTTGGAGTCTGAGTTGACCCCAAAGCCATGGAGTGGCCAGAAGGATTATGTCAAAAATTCCAGTGACACCATCAAGAATCAAACCCACGACCTTCTGGCTTTTAGCGCAGTACCTCAACCAACTGCGCTGCCGCATGCCCCAGACGGAACAGCACTCTGGGGAAATGTCACTGTACATTATTCAGCAGTTCAAATATTGGTCCAGTGAATAGAGAAATTCATGGAATTTTAAATTCAAAAGAGGGGATTTAGAAAATCTGCAGGGTAAATATGGTGTAGTAATGGTGGAGGAAACCTGCCCAGAATGTGTTCTGTGTGTGGTGCAGACTCATCATTTGTGGGGGACACCCAAAAAACAATTACAGCACTGTTGCTAGGAGACTGGGGAAACACAATCTCTATGCACAGTTTCCTGTGCAGGCACCACTAGTTATACACTGATTGTTGCCCCACTTGGCATGCATGCTGTGAATTATGGAACCTGTTTTAGGCAATTACTGCTGCTTGGTTGCCATGCAGCTTAGTGGCTGCATCCATAACTACTAAGAATAAATGCTTTATAGTGGCATATTTTTCATTATTCATTGCTGCTTAGTGTTCGCATTTGCAGCTGTACACGTGAGTTGTTACATTGGACTGGATAAAAACAGAATTTGGCTGGCAGTAACTCAGAATATATCATGTTTAATGACAGGATCACAGTGAGCCATTAGCAGGAGGGAATGTGGAAGGAAACAACCCCTGCCCAGTTTAGGTCACTATTCTGGCATTTGCTTGGAGGGATTTAGGAAACCCACAAAAGTTTCAGGATGGTCAGTGTCCCAGCCGAGTTTTAAACTGGGAATCTCCCGAATACAAGGCAGGATCAATACCACTTCAGCAAACATGTTTGGTGCTGTTAGCTCTAATAAATGACATGAAACGTAAGGGTGATCTTGGTGTCAGTGATCAGAACTCACAGAGTGGTAAGGTTTTTTTCCCCTCAAAGCATTTGCAGTGTTTAAGGTATGTTGTGTACATCTGAGTTCAGTAGACATGATTCTGAACATGAAAAGTAGTGTCCATACTGCTTAAGAGATGTAGGTTATTATGAAGTACAATATGAGACCATGAGAAAATTTATTAATCCCTTGGTGCCGAATGATGTGTCTAATGTGTTACAGGGTACTGGGTTAAATCCCCAGGATATGCATCGGCCAATTGTGGCCGTTCTTGCACAGCCCTGTTGGGGTTTTTTCCTTTTTCCTTTTTTTTTCCTTTTTTTCCTTTTTTTCCTTTTTTTTTGGGGGGGGGGTAGGATTTTGCATGAAAACAATTAAATCCTGTAATTTGAATGGGGGGTTTTGCAGATTGCACTGGGAATTTAATTCTGACACCAAAGGGTTATGCAGCTTTGGAGGTGTCTACTATTAGCATTATGTATAGAAAAGGCCATTGGTGAATTCTTGTGGCCTTTATAATCCAACACATGAAGATCTTCCTGAATGCATGAGTGTAAACCCACTGTCTGCTGCCTGACTTTCATGTAGTAACAGGACTTCTGTGACTGAGGAAGCATTGTATGCTGTAACCACAGTTATCATGTAGCACAGATATGTTTTATGTGTTTTACTGTTACAGGCCATTGGATGAAGGAAAGAAAGTGAAAGAAAGGTTTGATGATATATTTGATGCAACCAAACACAACAAATATTTGGAACTTATACGAAATAAGAGGAAGCAGATTGCAGAAGGTAAAGTGGGCCAGCTGTATTACAAAATTTTTAACAGTGCTTCTTAAGGCAGAGTAATGTATGTTACACTGCACTGTTAATTCTCAAGTACTGCTGTATATTTGGACATGTTATGGGAAAAAAGTGAAGTTTCTACACAACTTTTGACATCTTGATATCCACATGTAAAACAACTATCCTGGTTACCAGCTGCCTTGTCTGGAAGTATGCTGCATTTTAGGCTAGTTCTACATGCAACAGCACTGCCTGATACTTGTACACAATAATTAATGCCCTCCACCCCCACTGCCTTTGAAACAGTAAAGCTGCCTTGCCAACATTGAAAGTTCTGAATCTTTAAGTTGGCATGTTGTGATCATCGGTTGTTCAACTGGCATGGCAGCCTCTTTGCAAAACCACTCAAATACCATGGATTTCAATTTTTCATGTTGTGTTTTCATTTGTTTTCGTGTCACTGGTCTTCCACAACATACAACATGTGACTGCATTTTGTGTTTGAAAAATGCCATCAGTCCGTACTGTCTTCCTGTTTTGCCGTGTGATGAGCTTACATCGTTATACAGACATATTACTTCGAGCTGTGTATTTATCCATATCTCAGTGTCTGTGATTCTTTGCTGTAATTGGAGTTAAACACTTTTTAAGTAACATGCAGCACAATCACAGAAGTAACCTACAGTACAATCACAGAAGTAACATGCAACACAATCACAGAAGTAGCATGCAGTATTTTTAGTATTTTTAACGCAGGTTTGTTAAGAGTGTCATGTAATATACAGTCAATCAAATTGCTGAACAGAAGACAAGTCCAAATGACATCATTTGAGGGACATTTCTAATCAAATAAAATCCTCGGGGGGGGGGGGGGTTTTGACAAAGCCTAAAAAGTCATGCAAAATATCCTAAAAATGTCATCCCCTGCTGTGACTATGTAATGTTTCAAGTAATTGGCCAGTGTTTTTTGATCACATATTAGAATGTCTCGGCAGGTGCATGCTGAGCACTTCTGTCTATAAATGACTTGCGAAGCTAAACTACAAGTACAGTCAGTACAGAAAGTTTCACCAAGAAATCATGGCTTGTTAGGAGTTGCTCATAATGATGAAAGTGTTGGGGAAAAAAAGACCACATTTTAAGTGAGACTGTGTATAATGTTAAGATATTGATGGTGTTGATTTTTGTCACTATAATATTCCTATTATAAGCAATAATTATCTTGCCATGGTTATATAGTATTTTGATCTAGTACTGTATCATTAGGAAGAAACTTTTTAATCTGAAATGAGGAGCTGAAAGAAACACTTTTGTAGCATGCAGAATGAAGTAAGTACAATGGAGATCTTTTGATGTGCGTGTATTAAATGAGGTTGTTGTCTGTTTGTTTATAGACGTGAAACTCCTGATCAATGATATAGGGCATTTGAGAGACATTAAAGATGAGGTACGCTCAAAGAAGGAGGAGCTAGATAAAGCAAATAATCGTATGATAGTTAATAGAGATCAGATTGACAAATATGACAAGAAGTTGCAACCAATTGAAGAGCGTTTACGTATGATCCATGAAAGGGAAGTTGATATTACAAAGCTGTACACAGAGAAAGGTATGTGTATAAATCTACTTAGCTTGAATTAACCCTTTAAAGACGAAGCGTATCTGTTTTATATAAGGACTCAGTGCATACCGCGCTGTAAACACTCTCCACTTCAGTTATAAAAACCAGTCTCTTAATGTTTTATAAGGCAAAAGTTGCTGTTTGTTCTGAGATCCATACAAAACACATAAATGCAATGTGGGCACCATGTAGAATTTTTTAATGTTAAACCTGGCTGTATGTAAAGTTGCAGCTAGGCTTTAAAAGGTTAATTAATATGAGCTGTTATTCTGAAGGATTTAAAGTCCTGTGTATGCATACGAATTACTAAGTAGAATAATATTTCAACTAAGAAGAGGGACATAAAGAGACATGTAGAAAACCTTGTAGTAAGGTTCTTCACAATTTATACTCTTTTCTTTACCACTTCAATAATGCAAGGAAGAGTGAAGCAAAAGGCTGCAGTTAGTATTTAACACAGAGAACAGAAGGCATAATAATTGCAACTCAATGACATTGTGTGATAGTGCACTCCATTACTGTAACAGTAAATTAAAAACCTAATGAAGCGTAGAGTAGAATTTGAAGTTTGAATTTAATTACCATTTTGCCTACCGTTTGTGATATAGGATCTGAATGGTTAAAACTGCCAAATTTTCATTAGGCAGGAGTGGGTGTTTTTGGAATAAGGGAATCATGAGGCAGTACTGGCCGATCCCAGTGGCCATGTGGTGTAAGGGATTGCGGGTTCAGATCCCACCAGGAGCATGGATGTCTGTCCCTTGTGAGTGTTGTATGTTGTCTGGTAGAGGTCTGTGCGTTGGGCTGAGCACTCGTCCAGAGGAGTCCTACTGAGTGTGGTGTGTCTAACTGAGTGTGACTGTGGAGCCTTGATAATGAGGAGGCCTAGGCCAACTAGTGCTGTTTAGCCATGAAAGAGAAAATGATTAAATGACTGCAAAAGGGCATTTTTGATATCTCATTTAAAGTAATCTGATGTGCGAGTGTTTGTTGCAGTTGTAGGACAGTGCTTGTATATAAAAGGGTTCCTTTTTATTTAATAACATGCTATTAAATGTGTGCAATTTTTTTTGCTTTGAATTTTGTAAATTATTGTATGTGTGAAATTAACTTGGTGCAGAGAAAAGGAAGACTGAGTTGGAAGGTGTGAAAGCAGGTATGCTTGAATTAGAAAAGAATATACAAAGTAAATTCCGTGGTTCAACGAGAGAGTTAGAAGAATTCATCGAGAGGTTCCACACAGACATGAAAGTGAAGGAAGTATGTCGCAACAATGTGAGTATATGGATCTCCTTTAATACAAAGTGTTTAAAAAAAGTCCTTAGTTCATGTGCCAACATTTTTTATGAGTCTGACAGGTATACAGAAAATTAACGAAGTTTCAAGTGTTTTGGATTGTGACACTGTGTTGATGGAGGCAGCAAGCTCCTCTAGAAGACTTGTAACTCTTCATTAATATCGACATGGTTCATATTCCAGAAGGGTTTGAACCTTCAGCATTCCCACTGTAAGAGATTCATATGTTGCAAGATGAATGATCACATATGTATGTTGGGATTCCAGTTTGTACAAACACTGTAATGTGTGCCATGTTTTGTTACAAGTTACATGCATAATTTTTGCCAAAATTTTGCTTAAAATAACTCAATGAAAGCGGGTCAAATAAATGAATACACAAAGACTGAATATCTAGTTATGTCGCAGTTTGTTCAATATAACCATGTATATTTCAATTTTCTCTTAACTGCATTAGCTTTTCATGTCTTTCATGTCTGAAGGTTTTTTAGAACTCAAGGTAGTATCATGTTATCTCTCAAACATGTTCACATACTGGTGAATAATGCACTCAGTTACAACAGGATTTTGGCTTAATATTTATTTTTTCCTTTATCAGACGATGGTGCGAGAGCTGCCTGTGTTACACGGTGTTAAGGGAGATGATATTACAGTATTATGATTTTGTGTTGTGGCCTGTTTTAAGATACAAATCCAGAGTTTGTCTGGAGGAACTGAGGGAAATCATGCAGACCTGAAGATGAAATGGTAGTGCTAACCACTGCACTGTGAAAATGCCGTGTTAATGAAATTTCAGAGCATTTTGAGTTTTTAAATAATTATGTTTACCACTGCACTGTATTGTTAGGATCCATAATGATTACTGCCAGGGGTTGAATCAGGAGATTATGTACTTGTAGGGGTTTAATGCCTTTTAATTTGATCTTTATGATTGCAATATGTCACTCAGTCTGCTTGTTCTGCTTAATTCATGTATTGTTTACTAATAATACAGCTTGCAACAATGTTTGCTAAGGTCTAACTTCATAGTGATGCATAAGTCAGTTGGACTGCACCAACCCATTGCCCAAGTGTGGCCACTGTGAATTACTTTTGGCATAACTATTCAATACCCTGATTTGTTCTCATACCTAGGGAGTGGTGTGATAATACATGAGGTATAATTCCAGTTAACATCAAAATTAAGTCATCTTGAGAAAGAAGATAAAAAGCTGCAGATGGATATAACAAAAGGAGAGGTTGAGAAAGGGAAGTTGCAGAAGGAGATGGAGCATCAGCAAGAGAAGATTGATTCCAGGAATAAACTTCTCCGAAGACTTGCCGAACACTTGGAAATACATGATACAATGTGTGAGTAATGAAGACCTTGTAAGGTAGCTTCGTTTTTTTCAGTTATATTGAGGACCGAGTAGGCTGATTTTGTGGTAATGCTGTGGACTTGTGTTCTGACCATGTTTGGTTCAAGCCTTCACCAGGACACTAACTATCCTCACTGAGGTATTTTGTGGTATGCCACTGTGCCTTCAGGTAAATGAGGAGGTGGAACCTTGGTCAGTCTATGACTGCTTCCTTCCAGATCCTTTCAAATTCATTATTCACTCTTCATCCTACCATTGACACTATATAGTCTGTGATACTGCAAGTATCATAATGTAAATCACAAAAAAGAGATTGAAGTGTAAGTCTCCATTGTTGGATGATATTTTCATTATCCTGCCACTGAGATTAGCACAATTTGTGCCATATAGTTTCTCATCTCTGAAATAGACTGTGTCACACTGAGCAAGCAGATGCCAAAGTTGAGAAGGCCATAAAAAATGTTTGCCACAAGGGAGCAAAATATTTTGAGGGGTATTCTTCTTGGATATTTCAATCCTTGAATATGAGACACTACATTGTCCCAGCTTGTCAGGGGCCAATTAGCCAGTGACACCGTGTCACATTCCAAACAAAAGGATACCTCAGCTACACTACTGTGAAAATGTAAAAACTTGCAGCATGCTGTGTAGGGTATTTCTTTCTAAAACTATACCATCACCTGTTCTGAATACCAGTTTATTTTAAACATTAAGAAATATTGTTAAAACAGTTTTAAAGTACAGCAAAGCCCTTCTGAAACAATTTTGTTTAAACCAAAACTGCCTTTCTTGGATAAGTGATCCAGCTCCAAGAATGTAGTTAAAACCAATGTAAAATTATCTTTGATAACAGATTACCCACCATTGAAACAAATGAATAACAAGAATTTAATGGAAAATAATGTACACTGTGGGCTTTTGGTTCTTATAATTTTGTTTCATACAGTGCGTGGAAGGAACGTGTATCACAGTTGAAAAGGCAGTGAGTCAAACAGTGGACAAAACATATATCCAAATCTGTAATGAACCAGCAGACAAAGAACAAAAAGAAGAGTAAAAATGTACTGCTAAGTAGCACTGTAGTGTACAGTATATATGTACTGCACTAATTTATGGATTTTTAATTTGGATCATGCATGTGGTATATACCATGCCGTGAGTGAATTTTAGCAGAAATGTGTTTGAAACAAAAAATGTTCTGGTATTTTGCAATTGTATTCTAAGCACATTTTAGTGTATAGAAATTGTACCGTCTTGTACCTGTTGTGAGAAGGCTATATGTAGCTGCTGGTGTTAACTGTATTGCCTGTAATTTTACACAGTTCATGAAATGCACATGTTATTAGGTGCATCCACAAAACTGGGAAAAGCAACTACTAGCTCTGTCATGTCTGTCCGTTCGTCCGTCCCTCCATCTGCATGGAACAGCTTGGCCCCCAGTGGATGGATTTTCATAAAATTTATTATTTGAGTACTTTTAGAAAATCTGTCAAGAAAACTCAAGTGTCATTAAAATCTGACAAGAATAGTGGGTACTTTACATGAAGATGCATGTATGTTTATCATCTCATGAATTCTTCTTAGAATGAGAAATGTTTCAGACAAAAGTTGTAGAGAAAATCAAAACACACATTTTATGTTCAATAACTTTTTTCCCAGAATCGTGCTGTTTATGAGATAATGTGGAAAAATATGGTAGCACCAGACACGCCACAGATGATACAGTTTGGTGCATGCACTTCGCATGCTGGATAACAAAGGCTATGAACACACACACAGAATATGTAATAATGCTTTTCCATGGCAACAATGGTTACATGAATGCACCTCAATGTTACAGTTATATGCCTGTCTTGTTCATGCATGAAATGTGGAATAGTGTTTTGTTTAATGTCTGTTTTGTTAATCTCAACAGCAATGTCACACACTCAAGTTTCTGAAGGTGAAGTTGCCACACTTTTGGCCCAAGTAAATAAGAAAGTGAAAGCATCAGAAGTAGCTCTTGAAAGGCTGAGAGTACAGTTGGAAAAAGAAGAACAAGAAATGCAGAATAAAGTAGATGGATACAGGTTGGTTACTGCAGACTGTACGCTTATTTTGGACATTATGTGGCCTTTTACAGTTATTTTGAGTTGATCCACTGTACAGATGTGTGTGTGTGTGTGTGCGTGCGTGCGTGCGTGCGCGCGCATGTGTGCACACATACACATACTGTGTTTTTAATGGGGATTATTATACTGAATATACCAATCATGAGCAGTGATCCAGTCCTTCTGATACACTTTTTTTTAAGAGTGTTCATGATTTGTTACTCTCACACATGAATATATGTTTGTGAGTCCATTATCAGCTGTCATCAATGTGGAGGCTGCAGTGTACTCTGTACATACAATGGACCTAGCTGAAAGTGGTGAACTTTATAATAATATCATATTGGGACTACACAATAAAACATTAAGTGCGGTCCTGGTTGGCCTGTCTTAGCCTCCACAGTTCTATACTGGAAACTAGTGTATTTTTTCAGTCCATTAATGCAGCTTGGTTATTATGTCAGTTGTGGATTACACCTCTGTTATGATTATTGGCTGTTCTTTATTACAGGGATGAGAAGGTGTCCCTGGAACAGCAGCTGAGTATGAAAGAAAAACAAATGCAAACAACTAAAGAAGAAATAAGAAAGATAAAGGGAGAAATAGAGGAGGTACGTTTTTTAGCCCAGCAGATTGTCAATACTGACTCCTTAAAAGTGCTAATAAGGGTGGCGCTATCCAGTGGAGGGGAACATGCGCTTAAACTGTGATGAAGAAAACAGGTGAAGGCAGACTTTATTCTGTTTGTGTGCATTTTTCACAGTTGAAGTTGTGGGGAGGGATTTCAGTGATTTTCCTGATGATGCAAGGATAGTACACAGCTGCAGTAGAGTATTTTGTGAAAAGAAGAAAGTGCCTGAAAATTAATAGACAGTAATATAATGGAGACAGTACGTTGAATGCTGTCATGTGATGTTCTTCAACCACATTTCTTCACATGTGCTTGTGAATGTGTATTTTTTAATGAATACTTTGACTACTCTGTTTTATGTAAATTAGGTGGATTTATCAGCAAATAAACTTGTTCGCGTTGAAGCAAAACTGAAACGGGCTGTCCAAGATCTAGAACAAGTGGAGAAGTCTTTGAATGTGGATCAGTTGAAGGAAGAAATGAAACAAGCTATAGATAAGCGAAATAGGTAAGACACTTACAAGCCACAGATTGTGTCTGTTTCTGTATTGTATCGTGGTTTATGTGGCAAATATCAGGTGCACAAAGAGAGTGTGATGTTAAGGGTAAAGACCGAACGAAATAGTGTTAGTCTTAGGTGTACATAGGTAAAGTACACATTGCCAAAAATTCCTGGATAAGAATCCTTGTTTTACCTGGGCAGTGACACTGTCCGGTAGAAATTTACTAACTTTTTTGCAGGAAGATGCTGCCTCCATCTTCAGGGTAGAAGGGTGCTCCATAAGTGGAAGCAGTACATTTCTTCAAAACATTATAACTTCCTGTCAGCAACATGGTATCATATGCGGTATATCAGTATTCTTCAGTATGGGATTAATGAAATTAAATTAATAAAAATCTCACCATTTGCCATTTGGGCTTTTGCTTTGGGAAGTGTTTATCCTATCTCCAGTTTAACATACAGAGTTGAAGCTACAGGATTGCCTTTAAATGAATCAAAAGTTACTCCACATCTGAGCTTGTTCTCATACTACTTATCTCTGAAAGGTATTAAAGTTTGCAAAGACTTTCAGTCTTCATGTACACTTGTGTTTCTTTTGTAGTAGTTAGTTGATATTTCTGGTTGTCATCTTGAAGCCAATGAAAGATTGAACAAGAAAACTTCATGTTTGTGCTTGTGGTCCAACAGCATACATGATTGATGCAGATGTGTAAGTATGAACATTATATTTTGTTTAAGGTTGGAAGATCAGTTGGAGGTAATTGACAAGGAGGTGAAACTTTTGCAACAGCAGAGTACTGTTCAAGCAGAGCTGGACATACAGAGGGAAAACAAGTCCATGAAGGAGTCTGAAATACGCAAATTGTAAGTAATGTGTGCATTGTCTACTGTTGTGACAACCACTAGGAAAGTTCTCAGCAAGCACAAGCAACAGAACTTGATGCATAACTTTAGCGTACAGTTGCTTGTGGTGGTAGTAGTGCTTGGTAGTGACACTGAAGATGGTTGTGTGTGGGTCAGCACATGTAGGTCAAGAGTCCTTGCTAGGCATGCAGGAAGAGTGTGCTGGTTTTGACATTTCTGAATATTACTGAAGAGCTGCATGTTATGAAAAACGGTAAGATTGAAGGAGATCAACTTGTGTATTGATTGTGTGGTATTTTGATGTCTCTGCTGAAAACTGTTAATTAGATTGTATATTCCTAGTACTGAGACGAACAATGTGTAGTGGAGTGTTGTCAGTTCCCCATTTTGGTGGCTGTGCTGATGAATAATCACATATCTTCCTGTTACTGAGACCATTTGAACGTTGTTATTGACATACTGTGACTTCACCATTTTCACATTGTCTTTGTTTGGTATTCCAGAAAGAACAAAAATGAAGATACACTTAAGCATCTCTTGAGAACAGTTCCTGAACAAGGAATAAAATATGAATTGAAGCTTTGTATAGATGGGTTGGTAAGTTCTTTGTAGTTTATTTTGATTGCTAAATTTAGTGGAGGAAAATTCAACAGTGAGAAACCAGTGCATCATGAATAGTTTACAGTAGCTTCAAATAATGTTTAGTCTAGTATAGCCATGGCAGTCATGGTATACAAAAGAATGGATGGTTGAATAATGTTAGTGTTCCATTGGCTACTGCCAATCCTTCTCAAACTTACTGTATTAATTCTGTTGCTGTGTGTGGGATTGCTGATAACCAACTTCCTCTCGCTTTTTACTTCCCTACTTAATGTCCAGTTTAAGAGTGTGGTCTTCATATGTAAATACAAAGAAGTGTATATATTAATGCATTATCATCAGAATGACTACAGGCTGGACGATCTGGGGTGCTAATCCTGCTGCCAGGGATCAGAGGTTTATCTCTCCAAAATACTGAGATCAGCACCAGGGTCCACACAGCTGCTTGTTTAGAGTGTACTGGGGTTCTTTCCTGGAAGTAAAGTGGCTAGGGCATGAGGTTGACCGCTTACCTCCATCTAGTGCTGAGGTTAAGAATGAGTGGTGCTATACCCCTGCCCCGTCCCATATGCCTTCATGGCATATACAGGGACACCTTTACCTTTTACCTTTGTGTTGTCATCAGAATGATGGGGTAGAACGATAATATAATAACAGTTACTGAATGGCAAATCCTTTGAAGTACTTTTGCCAAATGAATCTGAAAGGCACATTACTGTTTGCCATAATATTAACACAGTAGTGAAGCGTTGTGACTATTTATGTACTATGTTTCCTTTCACTAAGTAAGTGTTTTTATTTTTCTGAGGCTGAAGAAATCAGGGAATTGAGCTGTGGTTTGAACATCAAGCAGCGAGAGTTAACAACTCTAGAAACAAACCGTAAACATCAAAAAGAAGCATTACGGAGGCGAGAGGAAGATGTGAGAGGTACATTGAAAAATCTAATTGCAATGACCTTTGGTTTGAATTTTTTCCTAGAGAAATGACAATAATAATCTTAGTCAAAATTGAACTCACTTCTGTGGAATAATGGTTAGCATTCATGCTTCTTACTGGGGAGGACCCAGTTCTGACTAGTGGTTAAGAGAAGGGTCATTCTGTATGTGTTGCTGTATTGTAGTACAAAATATACTTCAGGAGTTGAGGTTCGTAATGTATTTTTTTCTCAGTGAAGGAAGAACTCTTGTATAATGCATGTGGAAATCAGGACTATGATGAAGTACTGAAGCGATGTGAAGAAGGTGTCCAGGAGTTACAGGTATGATGTATAGTTGCAAATACAGTGACACAGCAAGTGAACCATGCATTTATTGTACATGTAGTTGTTTTGTGGATATTCAGAATACATGTTTCAGCTCGTGTATTGAACGATCTGGAAGTCAAATAAAAGAGTATTTATATGCTGTGTTATGACAGTGTTCATTGTTGAGATCTCAAGCTTTTCACAACAGTATGATTGGGCTAACAACAATAGTCATTGTATGCTTTCATGGGATATTCTGAGTAAACTGTTATGACATCCTTAATATAATTAATTGAAAAACTTCTACATAATAAATGAAAATATGTGAATTCTCTGATATTCATTGTTAGTAGAGTTTACTGTGGAATTAACTTAATTCCATTGTTGTAATATATATTCTAGGATGAGAAAGGTACACTGTCATCATCTGAATACATGTTTCGCCATTATATCCAGAAGTTGCAACAACCAGAGCCATGCTGTCCTCTCTGTCACAGAGGATTTGATGTAGATGCTGATGTGAAGGAACTTGTTAATGAGGTAAGCTGTGCTGCTACATTTTGAACTGCACATTCTGACACTTCCATCTGTGTGCACCATTTAACTTGTTATGATGCTGTTACACTGTGTGGGAAAATTGCAGAGATTTTAAATTTTTAAGCCAATGGTACAGAAGGCTTTACAATATGAAAGGGTTGGTACATTTCTATTTCAGTTGAAACTAAAGCATGGTCTGAAAATGAACCACCTCAAAGTACAAAATATGGATTTGGAATTTTGGCATTTAGTATAAGTAAGCTTAACATATGCCAGTAGGACAGTATGACTGCTTGTCAAGTGCAATCAGTGCTGACCTATGTTTTATATTCATCACACAGCAGGGTGGTGGTTAACTTGTATGTTATTCTGAACTCTGGCCAAGTTCCCAGAAAAACGTAATGACATCATGTTTCCTTGGAACAGCTAAACAGCAAGGTACGTGAGGTCCCAACTCATCTGCGTGAAAACAGCAAGAAGCTGGAGAGCGAAAAGAAGAAATATGAAAAGCTCCTTGAGCTAAAGCCATCCCACGAGTCTGTCATCACTTTCAGGACAGTTGAAATTCCTGGCCTCAAGTATGTTCCTATCTCATAACAAGCAGCATGTTATATTATTACTGGTGAAACCTAGAATTGAGCTAAGGTCTGGAGTGCCCCCTCCCTTTTAACCAGAACAACCCCCAGATGTATTTCATTTGAGTGGGCCCCATAACTGAAGTGGTCCTGTTTTAAGTCTGCATCTGAAGACTGAAATGAATATTGATTTATTGGGTGTGTGTCCAAAGAACATGAACTAAAATGCTTGCAATTTTGGTTTATTTTTAGTGCAACAAAAAAATGTGTTTTGTACTTTGTATGTGAACCTTGTGAAAATGCATGAATTAACATTATTGTTGACAATGTATTGTATTCCAGAGCTGAATTGGAAGAGACTGAAAAGAAACTAGGTGACCTAAGGATTGATGTTGAGAATTTAGAGTCAAGATTAATAGAGCCTCAAGCAGACAAGAAGCTGGCAGAGACTGTGCAACCTGATGTTGTCTTGCTGGACCAGCATCACACAGAACTTCAAAAACTGCAGCGTGAAATTGATAGACTGGAAGCAAAACTGCCAGCAGGAAGTAAGCAGAAGACATTAAAATTCTTATCTCTTTGCTGTAAGCTTGATTTAGCTTCCTAACTCTGGCAGTCATTTCATGTAACTTGTGTACACACTTTCTCAATTAGGCATCTGTGGAATGCAGTTAGATTTTCAGTTAGTATAAAGAAACAGTTGTGCATATATATTAGTCTGAAGAATGCTGTCTCATGGGATTGATGGTGAGAGAGAGGTGTTTTATTTAACAACACTCCCCATTGCCAAGATTTTATAGCATTGGTGGTAGATGAATGATTTTTGAGTATGTAGCATTTGCAGAAAGGTATTGAGAGGAGAAATCCTGTCCCAGTGCCACTTTTTCCACCTCAAATTCCACATGAATTTGCCTGGGATTGAGCCTGGGCCGCTGCGTAGTGGGAAGCCGGCGACTAACCACCGCAGCTGTTTTGTCTTTTACATAGTCGCTATCATGACAACCTTAAAGCGCCCTTCACATCATTTTTTTTTTTCTACAAGTGACCTGAACTTCATTTCTGACCCAAAATGAAAGCACATTACACAACACAGTCTAAGTTCATACTATGGTGTTTTCAATGAACAGTCATGAATTTTTGCGTTAAAATGTAGATAGGCTATTTTGCGACCTATTTGGCAGTATGATATGATTATGAACAGATCACTCTGAATATGGAGTGGGCTAATGGTCTGTCTGGGAGGTCCCCCGTTCAAATGTTGGGTCATGAACCAGCCATCCTGACTGAGATTTTTTGTGGTTTTCTTCAACCCATCTAGGCAAAACCCTGAATCGTGCCTCACTGAGGCCACAACTGCTTCCTCACACATCCTTTTGAATTCTTAATTTGTTAGTTATCATGTCACTTGCCTTTTATATCATGTCAGACAGTATGTATAATTGGAGCTATTGAAAGCCTTTGTTAAATAAATCATAAATAAAATGAACAAGTACCAGCTTACTTGTGAAACTTTTGTTAGATTTAAAGAAAGACATTTTTGGATGTAAGGCATAAAGCAAAAGTGAAAATTCTTGGCGTGGAGAGTAGGTTTCTATTTGAATAGTCATGCATTCAGTATGTTATCTTCCCTTTTGAGGATTGATTATTACATACGGACTTCCAGAGAGTTGTGCTGTGTCCCATGAAGTGCTGTACATTTAAAGTTAATGGTACCAGAGCAAATGAGACTTTTTGTCTTGTCTTTTCTCAGGAGAATAGTTGAACCTAAGATAGAGAAAGTTACAGGAGCTTGGAGAAAATTCTCTAATGAGGAATGCCATGATTTATACCTTTCACCAAAATATTATTAGGGTGATGGAATAAAGGCAGATGAGATGTGGACAGTGCATGTGGCATTCATGGGCGAGACAAAACATGCAAAATTTAGGTCCAAAAACATGTAGGAAAGAGATCACTTGGCAGACATAGGTGTAGATGGATCTTAAAGGACTAGGATGTGAGACAGGGTACTGCGTTAGTATGGCTCTGAATAGGGCTTTTTAGTGGGCTGATGTGAAAATGATAATGAACCTGTGGAGTCATCTGTGGGGAATTCCGTGACTGGCAGAGTGAATACTAGATTCTGAAGAATTACTCTGCTTTATGCAGTTAGATCTTGAAGGACTAGAGGGTGGAATCAGCTGGCTTAGGATAGAGCCCAGTGACATGCCCTTATGAACATGATAGTGAACCATAAGATTCCACAAATTGTTTGGGATTGCTTGACTGTGTGAGGAATTATCAAACCCTTACGGACTGCTCCCGTGAGTTAGTTATTTAGTGTTCTGTGAATTATTATTTTAAATTTAATTATAAATTGTGTTTGCAGGATCATCACGGAGCATGCAGGAAGCCCTAAATGAACAGGAGCGAGTGAAATCAGAAGTTCAAAACATCCGTCATGCAATAGATGATGGACAGCAGAAGCTAACAAGACATACAGACAGACTCCAGGAGCTGAGGGATGAGAAAAACCGATTGACAGATGAACGTTTTAAGGTATCACTAATCCTCTGAACTTCAAAATTTAGCATTGCCAATACTGAAGCCTGCCATTGTACATTATTCTGAGCTAGTACAGTCTACCATCCTCAGCGTGAAAGATTACAAATTCCAGTATATTTCCTTCTCAGAGTGTCCCTTCACATAGAGTATGTACCCTTTATCAAAAGATACTGCCTAATGAAATTGTTAGGAGCTAAACTGATGAAACAGTGGGGTACCCACTGAACGGCAGATAATGTCTGAGGTTTCACTGAACAGGTCTTGCTGTTCATAATATATAGTATTGGCTCTGCTGTGGAGGCTCTGAATGAGGCATATGATTAGATTGAAAGTTACAGTAATGACCAGCATGGGTAGGTTTTCTGTAAACCTTTGTGATCAGTATAATTCGTTTGTGATGACATGAACACCCAGAAAAGGAAACATACTATCCAGTTGTATTTTTGTAGTGAACTGGATGGATCGGCGTATGGTTGATGATCCCTTGAAGCTGTCTGGGGTTTGACACTGCTGTAATCTGAAATGGGCCTAAGTTTCAGTTGGACTGTGAACTGTTTCAATTTTGTTCATGCTTTTCATTAATTTTTTATTTATTTAAACATTAGAAATGCTGTTGGTTAATACTTTAATTTCATCCCAGGTCTAAGAACATTCGTTTCACTACTTACTAGATCGTGATGTCCCTATCTGTGCCGTTTGTTGCTGCGTTAGAACAGTTTCAGAAATTGGCATTCCTGCACAAAATTATTTCACTTTCACGCAGGCCAGAATTCATACTTTATAATGCATATTTTGATGTTACATGTTCTTTGGTATGTTTGAGTATTATGTATGTATTGAAATGAAAGTAATTCATACACAGTAAAAGAAGTTACAGCATATTATAATCGTAAGTGTAAATGATTCTATTATTCTGTGTTGGAAATTAGATTGAAGGTGGAGTGCGACAGCGCAAGCAGTTAGAGGAGAGACAGTCAAAGCTACAGGAAATTGAAGCTGTTTTGAATGAGGAAGCATGCAGTCTGCAGGAGAAATTAGGAGAATCTAGAATGAATTTTGATACAGCAAGCAAGGAGAAGAATGCAGCCAGACTTAACAACAAGGAAATCTTAAATAAAGAACAAAACCAGGTACATGAAAGAAAACACATGCAGTGAGATATGAGGTTCTCAGAGAAGTGATTATGAAGATTGCTGTGTCATCTGGGATGAGGCATTGTGTAGTATGTTAAAAGTGTGTTGATGTTTCAGAGGATTCTGCTGCCTCCATCATCACGGTAAATAAAATTACTTTCTAACGTGCTTGCTGACAATGGGAATCCATATGGTGAAATTTTCAAACTAAGTTGACTGACTGGATATGTCAGATATGCCACATGCATTGATTCATTGCAGTTCCTACACCTACTGTTAATTTCAGTTTGCGAAGTCCCACACTATTACTGCCTATCTGATGACCTTCACAAGCACGTTGGACCTGTTTGTATTTCTCTAGAAGACCCTCTGCGAGATTGTGGCTATGTTCTTGGAGCTGCACAGCTAGCTGTCTGCCTTAACATGGGATGGAAGATCACATTCAAAGTTCATATAGATGGTTAGGTCTTGTTTAGACCATGATGGTCAGTGTTGGTCTGTTTCTGATCTCAAGAACATACAGAAAAGGAACTGACCTACCTAATTCTTTTTCCGTGGTGAACTGGATGCATAATCCTTGATTATTCATCTGAACTGCTGATGCACCCCTTTCCCCATCATGCGCGCATGTGTGCATACACGCGTGCACACACACACACACACACACACACACCTGCATGCACAGATTTAAGTTCCTTGTAACAAGAATTCGTATCAGGATTAAAATGTGTCACTGTAAGGAATAGTCATTGTAGACAGTTTAGAACTAAAACTGTATAAATTGCCCTCAAAGTTAGACAGTGAATATGTGTTTCTTCCTGACCAGAGAAAACATGGAAGTTTATGAGGGAATTAACAGTTATTTTGTAACATGTAAATTACATGTGGATCAATACTGTCAAATCTCAATTTGTTACACAAAAAGAGCAGCCATTGAGACTGAACCTGGAACACTTTTGTGTATTAATTATGCGTGATTATCTTGGTGGTCACATATACATCAATATATGTCAGACGTCGGACATTTGCCGGCTTAATTGTTATGTAATGGATCAGCTATTGTCACAGAGTTTTACTAGACCAAGAGGTGGTGGGGAGGAGGGTGTCTTTCATTGAAAATTATGTTATACTCAATGTATTAGATTGGTGGAACAGAGGATGTTACAGGAAGGTCACCCCAAAGAATTATGTCAGAATTTAGAAGAAATGTACATTTCTTGGTTCTGAATAATATAAAAGAAAGCATATGGAACTGAGTCTGAAATCAAGGCCGTTGACTAGGCAGGTGAGGTGGCTGGTAACTCAATGTCAGTGATTAGTCCCATTGCACATTGGTGATGAAAGACATGAATGATTCTAGATTGTTGCCATGTGTTCAGTGTTATTCATGCAGTAACAGAAATTTGTCTCTCTACTTACGTGAGAGGAGTAGTGAAGTCCATTATTAAACTTCTTATTTTTGATTAGCTTGCAGGATTGCAGAAACAGGTTGATGAAATATATAGGCTTCAAACCAGCATCAGGGACTTTGAACAGCGAGGAATAGACAGGAAACTGGTCACAGTGCAGCAGTCATTGCAGGATCTGGAAACGATAAAGGATACTAATTTGAAATCAATACAAGACATGAACACACAGATTGGTGATATGAACAGTGAACTGGCCAAGCAGCAGGTAATATATATATCATAAGAAAACTGTACATATTTTCCTTTTATATGCCTTAGATGTTGCAGGGGTGTGCTGACCCTATATTGAAATACTGCCTAATTTCCTGATGCATTACAACCTTGTTGTCTTCTTGTGAAGTGAGAGATTGTGATTTTATATCTTCAGGATTTTCAATTCTTTCTTTGTTTTGTTCAATATTTGTAATGCTTTTCCCATATACTGTTTAAGAAATTATGGTTATTAGTGTACCATCCAAATTCATTATCACTTATTAGATCTTAGTTCAGTTACCTGTCTATGTGTTAAGAGAGCACATGACTTCAACCAATTGGCACTGTTTATTTAGATGAAGAAACGAGACTTGGATGATAACCTTAAATTACGCAGTAAGGAGGCAGAAGCTGAAGTCTTAAAAAAGAAAATTGAAGAACTTCAAAAAAGGCTTGGAGATCTGAAATTTGAGACTCTTCTTGCAGAAAAGAAACAACTTCAGAGGGAGGAAGAAACCCTTACTAGAGAGGTAATACAGTTACAGTGAAACTGTTAAAGAAAGGGTGACTAGTCTGGGTAGCTGGCTAGCTCGTCCTTTATAAACTGTTACTATTCTGTACTGTATGTCATGTTTGAAAGAATTAGTAGTGTCCAGTCTTCAAACATTTATTACTTACTGTGGTGTTTTGCTTTCCCAGAGATACATTTTTAGTAAAAGTGACGTAAAGGATTAAATCTATAGTACAACTTTAGAATAGGATATAGTACTTAATTATAAAGGTAAAGTTGTCCTCTACATTTTCAGTAAAAGTGATGTACAGTATTGGATTTATAGTAAAACTTTAGAATAGGGTATGGTATTTAATTATGTAAAGGTAAAGTTGTGCTCTGCATGCCATGAAGGCACAGAGGGGAAGTAGAGGTATGAATCCATTCAAGTCTTAACCTCTGTGCTAGATGGGGGTGTGTGATCAGTGTCATGCTGTGGCTGTGTTACCCCTGGGAAAGAACTCTGGAATACATTGGAGGAGAGGCTGGGTGGGTCCCAGAGCCAGTATGGATATGTTTCAAGATGAGAAAATCTCCTGCAAACAATCACTAATATGTTGGATTATTTTCATTTTCCCACTTCACTCAAACACTATGTTTCAGAAACAGGCTGTTTTCATCTTTGTGCTAAAGAACTAAAAACTTGAGTCACAATAAGAAGCTAAAAATCTATCTGTTCATATGTGAGAGATGCTAACAGCCCATATCTCTAAAAGTCAAATAATGTATAAAAATCTAAATCCACAGCTTGTAATAAAATGACATAAATTCTCCCATATTAAAAATTAACAACATGTTATATAAACTAGCAACAAAATAAAATTTTCTCCATTAAATTAAAATGTAAAGTAGTTACCACCCCATCAGCACCTTCTGTTGGTGGCACTATGAACTACTACAGCCTGACTGGGTTTTGAACTCTAGTCCGTCCAGCCTGTAGCCTAGTCGCTATACTAACTACACTACCCCAGCCCTTTAATTGTGTGTGTTATTAAATTTTGTATTAGGGATTCAAGACAACCTATGAGAAAGACAGCATAATTTTAGCTAGTGCCATAATTCAAAAGTGTGCAGAATAATGACAAGCCAATAGACACAGAAATTGCTGCAATGAATAACCCCGCCATCAACAGACACAACAGTTACAGTGTAAACTTTAAAATCATGAGCCTAAATTTTGCAGAAGGAACTGCAATTTCTTATTGTTATGTATAATTTACGATACTGTAGGTATCACAGGCTATACAACTTTGATTTTAGCATGATTAGTGAATGACGAATTGGAGACGATTTGGAAGGAAGTGGTACTGGCCTAACAGAGGCACAGTCTTGGCATTTGTTTGGACAGACTGAGGAAAACCACAGAAAACAGCAGGATAACAAATGTTCTGGCAAAAATCTGTACCATACTACTCTAGAGTGGTGCTGTTGAAACTGATATGCGTAGTGAACCAGTAGGTGTATAATATTACAGTAGGTGTTGTCGTCACCTGCTGAACACAGGATGATACTGAGTGGTTAAACTGTGACGACTCGTGCTACCTTGGTAGCAGTTAGTGGCTGAGATAGGCAGCATATAGCTGATCATGTGAAACCAGAAATTGTTAGCCTAAGTTTTGTGATAAATGGGACTGCATGTATTTTATAATAAGTTATGAAGTTGACAGTAGGTGAGAAAGTTATACTCTTCTTGATACATGATAGACATGAGTGTAATGAAACTTGGTACTTTACATCATTTTGTGTTTCAGAAAGCACAAGCTGAAGGTAGGCTGAAGGAACAACAAGTTGCCATCTCATCATTACGTGGGGATCTGGAGAAGCCTATTTATGCAAATGCAGAGAGGCAGTATCTTGAAAAGGTTGTTAAGAAGAAGGTAGGTTAAACATTTTTTATAGTGAAAATGTCTATAGTCTCAACAGTACAAGAAAACTGGGACGTACCATGTTCTGGTAGAGATGGAGTCATTTACTTAACAATAATTTCAGTAGCTCATATTACATAGTATGAACTGGTATGATGAATGGGGAAGGTCATGGCATAATTTTGAGTACTGTCTTGAGCATTTCCTTTGCTGTACTCTAATTCACAGTATGAAACTAATGACCTCTTCTCTGTGTCATGTCAGCTGTCCTCTGTTTTTGAGTATTGTTACATCTGGTATTACCAATTTGACAAGTTGTCTTCATGTCCCTCTCCCACGCACTTTGCCATATGTAGCCCAGTCCTATTTTGTCTAATTCCTGCCTCACTCTACACCTTCATTTTAGCCACCTGCCATTTGTAACAGTGCTTTGCTGGTTCCTCCCTCATCCAGTGCCTGATACTAGCTCAGTATCTTACTGTTGACCTGGGTATAATCCCCCTCCTGCTTCCTGTTCCAGGCTACCTTTGTGCTGCCCTGTTGGCTGCACTTGTAGGAATTCTGAACACTTTCTTACAGAATCTCCCCTATACACCATTCACTATTTCCCACTCCTGCATCTACTCCATGTAGATTCAGTATTATGAGTGTATTCAGACTGTGATAAAGCAGAGCTGTCTTTTGTATTAGTCTGAGTAAAATTACTGACATTTAACCTTTGTAAAGCACACAGGTGTTGTATTTACTGCAGTTAATCAGGCAGCTGAGTACTGGTTGATCCATTTGAGTGGATAAAATGAACACAAGTGTATATAGTCACAAACAAAAATTTTAGAGTAGGGATTTTACTGTTCGTAGGTTATGGATGCGGCTGCAAATGACTTGAATTCTTATTATAAGGCCACAGAATGGGCCATGTTACACTTTCACAAGGAAAAAATGAGAGAGATCAACACTATCATTCGTGAACTGTGGCGACAGATTTACCGTGGCACTGACATAGATTATATTGAGATAAAGACGGATGTGCCCGAGCAGTCATGTAAGTTCTCTAATTACTGTACCTGCATTCTTCAGCCAGATAAGTCCAATCAACTAATTCAAACCGTGTTTCTTAAAATTAATTTTTGTATTGTTTCCTGACTATTCCTAGGTCTTCCAAGTAGACTCTTCCTTTCAGCTTTTGTGAATAAAGTGCTGTATGGATATTTTTATCTCTCCTATGCATACTGTATGCCCCACTGCTCTTATCCATCTTGATTTGATCATTTTAAAAATGCTTGATGGAGAGTAATTTTTCCTAATTTTGCATGAAACTATGCCAGAGATGCTGAATATGATAAACTTTGTTGAGAAGAGTCATTTTGTAACATGATGTAGTGATTGTTGGTTATGGTGTGGGAGAGCAAGAGATAATATGTACTTATGATTGTGCTTGCCCATAATTATCCACACCCAGTAAGCACTTTGGTGTATCCTAACTGTATTAATTTGTTGTGTGACTGACAGCTGCAGACAGGAGGAGTCAGTATAACTACCGGGTGGTGCAGATGAAGAATGACGTAGAAATTGACATGAGAGGGCGCTGCAGTGCTGGACAAAAGGTATAAATTTGCTTGTGTAATTTTGTAGTGATTTCCTTATAACTGAACCGTGTTAGAAGGGCCTATTTTAGTCCTTGTGATTTTACATAACTATGTGAATCTGAAATGTTTTATTGAATGATGCCATGAGTAGTTAAGATTTTCTGTCCATAGGAGATGCATGAAGTATTTTTGCATTGGAGGAATGATACTGACACGACAACATTTGAGTACTAGGAGAAATTGATTTTTCCCAGACCGAGTCTTGAAGCCCACATGGGTACTGGGGGCTGTTTCCACAGGGTATTTTCCCAGACTTCAGGATGTCAGAGGTCCAAAGAAGCATGGCGAGGTTACTTTGAAGGAAAATAAAACAGTTTCTTATTTCTTGTGTGCCTTCTATCCTTATAGCATTCATTCTGGGAGTTTATTTTTTGACCATGTATCACAAAAGTGAGGTGTGACAAAACTATAGTTTATTTTTATCATTAATTTCAATGTTTATGAACCATTTCAATAGTAGGACAGAGAACTCTGGTATGTTGCAGGGGATTAATCTTGGCATGTAATACTTCTGTATTTCAATCTGTGTATTGTTTCATAGGTCCTGGCATCTTTAATTATCCGCATGGCTCTAGCAGAAACCTTCAGTGCAAATTGTGGTATATTGGCTCTTGATGAACCAACAACAAACCTGGACTGTGAGAATATTGAAAGTCTGAGTACTGCTTTAGCAGAGTGAGTATCACATGAAGTGTGATGCATGAACTAAATGAGTTCTTTGCTTATTCTCCATCTTTGTTGTCATCTTATCAGAACTAAGCCATGTTACTGTTTCATTTGATTTTGTTGCAGGCCTCCCAAAACTTCTGTCCATCACTGACTTGCATGTTGCCTTGTTTCATTGTTCCATTGTTTTTCATTATTCTTACATCTCATTTCTTATTTGATAATTTTACACAGATTTGGTGGTTAAATTGTCTTCATTTTATTTATGAACTAAGTTTCACCCTGCATTTATCAAAAATTATATTTTTCTTCATCTGCTCTCCTAATTGTCCAGACTTCACTTCCTTACACCAGCATGGGTTTTGCTGAAGTTTTGTAGGTGTTAAGTCTGATATAATCTTGTATTAGTGAAGGTTTGAATACCTTATTCATTTCTCCAGTCATCTGTATCCTACTGTGTTGACATGTCCCATTATTTTGTTCTGCAGATTTTGTTCATACTAGGATCTTTACCTTAATTTTTTAATCAGCTGAACAAACATCAGATTCTGTGGCAGTTGTTGGTAAATTATTTACTGTGTGCTTTGGCTTTAATTATGCGGTTGTCTACAAACAGCAAAGAACCATACTAGTTTAAAGTTTATGTTGATCACATATTCTTTCCTGCTTCCCTTCTCTCCAGTCTTTTATGAAGTCATTCGTGTGAGTTATAAACACACATTTTGAAGGATCATAGTAATGATTTACCAGTACACATGGCATAACATCCCAGAAGACTCAAATCTGAAATTAAAGTAATTGCGGCTTGTGTACAATGAGACACAGGAGCTTGATTTCTAATGATATTTGTTATTTACTTACAGTATTGTGAACACAAGAATGGTCCAGAAGAACTTCCAGTTACTTGTCATTACTCACGATGAAGAATTTTTGGACCGTTTGTCAAAAGTTGAGAAGCTAGAATTTTTCTATCGAGTAACAAGGGATAGGGATGAGCGGTAAGTATGTCTTATCTTTAATGTTGTAATTGCAGTAAGATAATTCTGACTTATGTTTATAATTGAACCAGTATATAGTGTATTTACCTGAATATAAGACTAGAATTTTTCCTAGTTCATACTCTGAAAACTGGGGGGGGGGGAATGCCGGCGTGTAAATCACATACAAAGTTAATCATAGTCTGTGAATAGGGTGAATGTTTTTGTA
Source organism: Coptotermes formosanus (assembly GCA_013340265.1). Lineage (NCBI taxonomy): Eukaryota > Metazoa > Arthropoda > Insecta > Blattodea > Rhinotermitidae > Coptotermes > Coptotermes formosanus. The sequence goes on from BLKM01000214.1 coordinate 118,184, forward strand.
TCTGCCGTGGCTGGGTGGGCGAAGAGAATTTGACAACTGCTACAGAAATTCTGCATGTTATTTGATGCTTCTGATCTACTGTGGCAGGCACTGGTGCTTCATCAGTCTGGGTGTGCTGATGTGATATGTCATACAGTGACTGGAGTAGGTAGAAAATTTGGAATCACTTTGCTGATTATGCATTCATAAATACTGTCACTGTTTCATTTGACTGTGCTAATCAGTGCATCCCATGTGCAGTAAAATCTGCCTGTTCCCAGAATTCACATTTACCTGAATTCTCATGATGTCATCACATTTCCAGCACTCTCTGAATGTCAGATTGCTGTCACCTGATATTTCTTCAGTATGTATGTGCCTCTTCTCATTACCACTTTATTTTAAAAGGATATTTTGAGTTCCATTCAACACTATCTGTCCTGTTGATTAACATATTATATTTTGATATGCATGTCTACAGATTGCATTCTTCACAGAACTCTACCAAAAGATTTTTCAGCTCATGGAAAGTTTATTGTTTCCTTAATAATTGGTAGCAGTTTTGGTATGATTGACACTTTTCTGTCATGCATGTAGAAGTCTTGGATTGTGTTCCTAATGATGAACTTGTCATTATGATCGACACATACTGTATTACAAGAACAACAAACTTACAGCCGGAATCTGTAAAAAAAATAAAAAATAAAAAGCAATCCCATTACAGGCCTGGACAGGCCCTGAGGGCTCCAGGAGGTTGAGGCTCCCAGATTTCTAGACAGTCGGCACATGAAGGTGGTAAGGTTGTCAGCCCTATGCACCGGCTGCCTTTACCCCCCAGGAACTATTCCTGGTACTCATTTCTGTTAGAAGCTGAGTCGACCCCACGGCCATAGTGCGACCGAAAGGATTATATAAATTAAGAATTCCAATGACACCATCGGGAATTGAACCTGCGACCTTTCGGTTTGTAGTGCAGTGCCTCAACCAACTCTAGTTGAAATTATGAACACACATGATCACTAAATTATATAGTACATACAGAGGAGGGCAGTCAGTCACAAGTATATTTGTAAAATGTTACTGAATGATACAGTGCGTTATATAATTCGGTAAAGTCTTACAGATATGATTGTGATTGACTGCCCTTCTGCCTCCATTATTGCCTCTTCATCACAACGTGATGTCACACATAAAGAAGTTCTATGTTTTGTTTTTTCCAGTGGGAAATCTGTCATCAGGAGGTTCCGGGTTGATCAGCAGAATTGATATCTGCTGTTCATTCCAAAATTTTCCATTCATATGTTATCTTCCTGCTATGTGATGCAAAACTGTGAAGTAATCTTTATTGTACGTCATGCTGTTCAAGCTCATGACATGTTTCTTGTAAGTTTGTATTTAGGAGGTAAATTCTAAAACATCTGCCCAGGTTTAGTAAAATAAAACCAACGAATGCACAATATTTAGTTTTTATTTAACTTCTAATATCAATTCTTCCGCAACATGTTTTGGCATATTTTCTGCGATCTTCAAGGGGGTTACATTGATTACATAAAACTACTTTCCATGTGCATTAATATGTGACTCTTAAAACTTTGTGAGAACTTTTTAAAAATGTCTTGATGATTAAATTCTTCTAAAAAACTATAATTCCCTGCAGTATATGGTTTGTTCTATTTTTCTTGTTGATGGCACGGCTCTATTGTAACATGACGTCCATAATCCATTCAGTTCAAATATGTGTGTATGCCGTGAATTGCACCAGGTGTTGGGTAGAATGGTATTGGATGGATGTGTAGTTGCTCATGTCAGGCAGGTAACTAGTTTTATGTAATCAATGTAACCCCCAGTGATGATGGCAGAAAATATGTCGAAACATGTCGGGAAGGAATTGAATTAGAAGTTAAATAAAAACTAAGTATTGTGCATTCGTTGGTTTTAGTTTACTAAATTAATCATATGCATGGAAATGAACAACATAAATATAGCCAGGTGTCAACACAAATTGTGATATTAGAGTTCAGCATACGGGTAATTTTTCATTGTTTTTTATTAGCTTGCATCCAAAGCGGGTGGAAATTGCTGAAATAAGTACGGATGGCCGGTGTTTTGTAAAACCGCTGCTTAAGTTATCTAATTCATAAGAGTTCATATTGCCACTTGTACTACAAAACTTCTTTGCAAAAAGGTATGGGGGGGGGGGGGGTAAATATATCATTCTGTACTCATATTTTAGTAGAACTATGAGAATTTTCTGTGAACCTGGCTTAGTGGATTCCACACTAATATTTGTATGTGTTTGATTTCCGTGTTAAAATTAATTCCTGTTTAATGAACCTGCTGCAAGCAGTTTCAGGAGTTCGGTTACCATGTTACTTTTATCTACCAGAAGTTGCCAGAAGTAAAAAGTATTTGATTGCAGTTTGTGAGGTAAATGCAGCTATGTGATGTTAGACTGATGACAAGACTTGTTTAAGGGCAGCAGATGCCTTTGTTTAAATATGCAGAAAAGAAATAAGATGTGTTCGGTAGGACTAGAGCCATTCACAGTTCAGAATATTGTTATGTGTAAGAGGGCCTGAATATGTTGTAGAAATAAACATTTGTTTATTGTTAAGATTGTTTATCAGTTCATTTGATAAATAAAGTATATTTTCTTTGATACTACAGTATGTTTGACTACAAGAAGTCACCAGACTTTGTGTACATATTTACTGAATGGTAATTGCCCCTATGATACTGTGATTAAAACTTGTTTCTCCTTGGGAAAGTGAAAAAGCAACAGTGAGATCGGTTACACAGTTCTTCGTGGTGTCTGTCATATGCAGATTTTGAAAAGAGTGTTCATACTTGTGAATGTAAGATTACAGGGAGCTTAACAGTTACGTGATGTAATACACAAAGTCACTGAAATAAAGATTTTTAAAAAAGTATTATTTGTTGTTATACTGCCTTATCAGCAACCCTAGGTGGACATTTAGCTATTTCAATAGTAATTGCCTACTTTTTGAAATTTACTGTTTTTGATCTTTTTGCAGCAGCAGACCTTGCTGTCATCATTGCATCTAAGTAAAAGGCATGTACTTAGAGATACTTGTTATGTTTCCTAAAAAATACAGAATTAAACCATCACTTAATTACATATAGTGAATAGTGTAACAAGTTGCTACTCTGCCCTGAAGAAGGAGGCAGCAGTTTCCCTCGAAATGTTCGTAAATTTCGACTACACTACTGATATATCTCAGAAGACTTCTTTAATTCTGAATTATTCTTTTTAGTTGATATACAATTACCTCCGTTACAATACTGAAAACTTACAAAATTGCTGTCTGGCATGAAAACAAAAAGAATGCAGTTCCCAGAGGAAGATAAAAAATTAAATGTCTTTTGACATTTTTTCCATTACAAGTGAATATACAAAGCTGTCACATGAGATGTGGGCTGAAGTGCAGGGTGTTTTAATTATGTAATTTTGAGTCAGAAGTGTTACATGGACATATATCCTATTCACAGCTGTTACAGATATGGATTGTATTGTATAGTGGGAAATTGCAGGGAAATGAAAAAATTCATAAAAACTGCTCATCAAATGGTAAAACCATGCATGAGGTTTATATACCTAGTACAAAAAATAACATGCAAACAAAACTAATGCCAAACAGTCTGCAAATATTCACTCCTCCCAACACGAAAGTAACTTCTGTTTTAATATTATCCTTCCATCTGTGCACCAGGTTTCCCTTCAGATTCTGCAATCAAGACGTTGCGTGATTGTCTCATCTACCAAGAATTTTAAACTAACCTGTAAAAACATGGGTTTGCAAAGCCACCAGCAGTTCCTGTTGTGACTTAAGTCAAAGACAAAATATGTGAAATTAAATAAGCCACAAAAGCAGGATATGGAATTAAGAGTGAAATATTTAAACGAGATTTTAACTCGTTATTCAGAAACATCTATCATCTACTTGAAGTTGGGGGGAGGGGACGTTACAGACATAAAACCATGAATTCCTTTGATGTTTTTGTGGCTCCAGTTAATGAATATTCTGACGAAAACAGACAAACAGAGAATGACAAAGGAACAGTAGAAAGCTCGACTTCACGAAACAGCATATGTTATCATAATAGAATTTCAAGGAGGGTCACGCGGTGGCGCAGTTGGTTGAGGCACTGCGCTACAAACCGGCAGGTCGTGGGTTCGATTCCCGATGGTGTCATTGGATTTTTTCATTGGCATAATCCTGTCTGTCGCACTATGGCCCTGGGGTCGACCTAGCTTCTAACAGAAATGAGTACCAGGAATCTTTCCTGGGGGGCAAAGGCAGCCGGTGCGTAGGTCTGACAACCTTACCACCTTCATGTGCCGATTGTCTATAAATCTGGGAGCCTCGACCTCCTGGAACCCTCAGGGCCTGTCCAGGCCTGTAATGGGACTGCTCTTACTGTATTCAAGGAATTGATATTCAACATAGACGGGGAAAACAAACCTGTAGGGCGTATAACATTTCAGTGGCGTAACTATGCAAAGAAGTCACTATTGAAACACCCAGGGTACTGAGGCACCACAAATCAGTTCTACTAATTTCATGGCAGATGGGAAGTGTGGAGCTTCTGTTTTAGTCTTCAACTACTGTAATATCAGAAATGGAGACAGAGACAGGCAGGGAAATGTCTACAGTGAGACGACGTAGATTTCGGTAAACACAAATATATCACGGACAGAGGCGAGACAATAGCGGAAAGATAAACTTCGGCACGTGGGTACGTTAACCCTTTAAAGACGAAGCCTATCTGTTTTACCTTTTAAAGACGAAGCCTATCTGCTTTATGTAAGGACTCAGTGCTTACCGCACTGTAAACACTCTCCACTTCGGTTATAAAAACCAGTCTCTTAATGTTTTATAAGGCAAAAGTTGCTGTTTGTTCTGAGATCCGTACAAAACACATAAACGTAATGTGGGCACAACATAGAATTTTTTAATGTTAAACCTGGTCGTATATAAAGTTAAAGGTTAATTTCACGTAGAAACATTAGTGTAAGAGTGCACAGTATACAGTAATACAGTGTTACGCTTTCACCAACATTATATCACATTTGTATATTATTTTAACCAAAACCTGTAATATTCTGCACTATTGATACCACGCCTATAGTGATCTATTTTATTGCTGTAAGATTTATAGAAACGTTGGTGTCTGCTCCCTGAAGATGGGGAGAAAATAACGCCGAAACATGTAGGAGCTATGTGAAAGATAGTATGAATAAAATATAGAAGAGTGTAATTGCTGGTGTTACGTAAGTTTGTTACTTTGTCACAATGCACGGAATAAACAATATAAAATTTATCTTAGTTGTCCCATTTATGTGGAATTGTCGGGAGGCAAGCGTATGTCGAACAGAGAACCCTCTACAATAGATGCCAACAATCGACTTCATTCGCTTTGCGGATTAGGATTGAAGTTTAATTACCTGTCAAAAGATAACATAAGCCAAAAAGAACGAGAAGAGGTCATACTAATAGCAGACAGTTGTTGTGCGGACTGCAGGTCGTTAATTCGTGGTAAGTGGTAACACTGTAACCGGCAACCAATTCTGTAATATCAAGCCACACCCAATAAGCTGAGTAGGACTACTGCCGATCCCCAAAACAAGACCTGTATCAAGGGCACGCGATAACTACATAGCACGCATCACTTGAGTACACGAACCAGTCTGCTGAAAAAAGTAATCGGTGTTGCTAAGATTTTCTTAAACGACTGTAGGTAAAATCGGTCTAGAGTGAAGCCTATGGCGCGGTTAGAATTTCGAAATCTCTGAGTTGCAACCACGTAACGGTTCCCTCCGCCCCCCCCCCCGCCAATATAGTTAGCCTAATAGGAGGCAGTCAGTGCAACTTGTGTTAATATGAAATAGTCAGTCCTACAACTGTTAATCGGAAGCAGTCAGTCCCACTAGTGTCAACAGGAAGCAGTCAGTCCCACTAGTGTCAATAGTAAGCAGTCAGTCGCATTAGCCTTAACAGGAAGCAGCCAGTCGCATTAGCCTTAACAGGAAGCAGTCAGTCGCATTAGCCTTAACAGGAAGCAGTCAGTCGCATTAGCCTTAACAGGAAGCAGCCAGTCCCACTAGTGTCAATAGTAAGCAGTCAGTCGCATTAGCCTTAACAGGAAGCAGCCAGTCCCACTAGTGTCAATAGTAAGCAGTCAGTCGCATTAGCCTTAACAGGAAGCAGTCAGTCGCATTAGCCTTAACAGGAAGCAGTCAGTCGCATTAGCCTTAACAGGAAGCAGTCAGTCGCATTAGCCTTAACAGGAAGCAGCCAGTCGCATTAGCCTTAACAGGAAGCAGTCAGTTCCACTAGTGTTATTGGGAAGTAGACGCTCTCACTAAGGCAAGTGGGACTCAGCCTTCCCACTGATATTTGTGTGGCAACAGCCTGCCTCACAAATGTTAACAGGGCTCAGTACATTACGTTAGTACGCCTATTAACAGGAAGCCGTCTGTCATGAGTTTGATCCACACTACGACGTAATCATCTTTAGGGATTTAACCCTTTAAAGACGAAGCGTATCTGTTTTATATAAGGACTCAGTGCGTACCGCGCTGTAAACACTCTCCACTTCGGTTATAAAAACCAATCTCTTAATGTTTTATAAGGCAAAAGTTGCTGTTTGTTCTGAGATCCGTACAAAACACATAAACGCAATGTGGGCACCACGTAGAATTTTTTAATGTTGAACCTGGTGTTACGTAAAGTTACCGCTAGGCTTTAAAAGGTTAATGTAAGTGAGCTGTCAGCTTCATGCTCTGGTCGTTTTGCTCTCGAGGAAAGACCTTTTTTTCCACTACACGGGGCTTCAGTAAATCGCGGTGTTAGTTTGGCTGTGGTGGGACAAAAAATAAAACTGCGCTCCTGCCGTGATTCGAACTCCGGTCGTTCAGCGCTTAGCATGAGATATACCAAGACTAACCTCACGAGAAGTGTAACTGGGAGTGAACCGTATTCCGAAAGTAACAATGCTGTATTACATGAAGGAAAACGCCTTTGCAACGCCTACTTATCTTGTTTTATTTACCCAATTATAATTAACTGACCGTAGAAAATTAAGTATTAGTGTGGTCCTTCATGTAACTTTCAGACTGCGTGTGACTGCGCCTTGCCATGTCACGTACAGTGAATACAAAAGGCCGAGAAATTTCCCTCCAGGGTCTTTCTAAAGAAACAGTACCCAGAAGATTAAGCGCATGTTATTACTTCGTGTTTATCTTGATAGCGCACCACCCGTCCGCGATGCTGATCGTCAAGGCCACCAAATATCCGCAATCATTTCAAGGTCACGTATGCCCGAACAAACACATTGCCCTATTAAAACTGTAGCCAAATAAGTTGACCTCGAACTTTAGATGGAACTTGCAGACCTTGCGACAGATGTGGTTGTGTGCCAGGTGACCTTCCTGTTACACCGGTTATTTTTGTATCTATTCAGGAGGCGTTGGTGCTCTAACCACGGGTTCTCTGCAGCCGCTAGAGTATTCTTGCCTACCTTTTGTTAAGTTTGAAAGGAAAAATAACGTATAGAACATTTTATTTTTCCCATGCCGCAACAGCCCCTAGTGGGCCAGGGCGTCCTCATTATCGAGGCTTCACAATCACACTCAGGCACACCACATTCGGTAGGACTCCTCTGGATGAGTGATCAGCCCGACACAGAGACCTATACTTTACAACACACAACACAAGAGACAGACCTCCATGCCCCCGGCGGGATTCGAAGCCGAAATTTCAGCACGCGAGCGGCCACAGACCCATGCCTCACACCGCACGGCCACTGGGATCGGCGAAAATTTTAACACCTTTATAAAATCTGTTTATCCACCAGTCCGTCCATCCCCCCGCTACATACTCACATGCACACGAGTATCACAAGGAGTTTGAGCCTTTTGTTGGTTACTTGATTATTCGTGTCTTTGCATGAACAATGCCGGAGATGCCAGAGAAACACTTGCTGACCTGTCAGAGTCTCACCACTACAGCGATTGGTAGTCCATGTACTTCCCGCAAGAGAATGGAGTTAGCAGTTAAAACACTGACGCCACACGTTCAAGCAGCTATTTTAACTGGCTGTGCAAAAGAGGAGGATGCATTTCTTCCCAAAACACCAACAATTTACAGCAAAGCGACTTTTCAATTTAGGCGACTGGAGTGTACATTAAGCCTTGCACTTGCGATGTTCATCAACAAAGCACAACGGCAGTCCCTTACAAAGATGCAGGTGTTGATGTTGAGAGTAATTGTTTTACTCATGCACAGTCATATGCAGAGTTTCTCCGAGTTGGGGGGCATAAAAATTGTGCATGCATGCCCAAGGGCTTCAGCAGTGAGGTGCAAGGTGATGATGCACTTGCGCCCCTTTGGATTTCGACATACTTTGCTGTTGTATATTTAATAGTTTACCTAATGAAACAACAACTGTACTAAATTTCACACACTCCACACGGCTTTCGTCTAAAGGTCAAACAAAACTATTACGCAACAGCAATCACTATTACATATTCTGGTCACTTTACATGCAAGCAATGCGTATCACCTTGCAAGAAATTGTGTCGGACCTGATGAACACGGCCCTTCAGGACACACACAAAAAAATCCACCCCCCCCCCCCCCCCCCCCCCTGTCGGGGGGGGGGGGGGGGGGCCCCGGCGCTGACCCTAAGGCTGTATACAATTTATGTTCGATTTTAGAAATTATGTTATCAAGATCATGTGTAAGCACAACATAACACTGCCTGCAACTGCATTTATATGCATAGGAATATAACTACATGTTCCATGACTCAATCACAGTGTCCTATCTTCTTGTTTTTCAAATTTTATTAATTTGTTTTTCAAAATTCTAATGTACTAGCCATCAGCCGATTTCAGTCGCTGATTTCAGCTCAAGGGCAAAACAAGTAAAACTTTTTATATCATAATATCTACAAAATCTGTGTTTTTTAAATTTCGGTTTTGGGGGGTTGGGGGGACTGCAGCCCGGCAGCCCGTTCCCCTTGCGTGCGCCCCTGAATGCAACCTCACTGGCGATTAAAATCTTCTGTAATGTGACGCTGTATATTTCGGTGGGTGCTTCATGATGCTTCACAGTGCAGTTGTCCCTTCATCGTCATCGTTAAGCAGTCCGAAGACACAGCGTATTCTCAAAAATCTGCCTTTCAACTGTGTACTGAATCGACTGATTCACTCTGGACCCTAAGTATTCTAAGCCTTTAAAGACGAAGCGTATCTGTTTTATATAAGGACTCAGTGCCTACCGCGCTGTAAACACTCTCCACTTCGGTTATAAAAACCAATCTCTTAATGTGTTATAAGGCAAAAGTTGCTGTTTGTTCTGAGATCCGTACAAAACACATAAACGCAATGTGGGCACCACGTAGAATTTTTTAATGTTAAACCTGGTGGTACGTAAAGTTACCGCTAGGCTTTAAAAGGCTAATTCACACCTTTCCTCTTCCTACCACGTGACAGCAGAGTTCCTCTTTATCTTCTCACTGGCCACGGGAATTTTATCGCAGAGAAAGCCTGCATCCACCGGCATATCCCGCGACAGCTGGGGCGCTCAGCACAGCGATAAAGTATTGCATCGTATTCTTACGCAATAATCCGATATTGAGAAAAAATTCGATATGAAAGTGTAGAACACCAATAGAATCTGTAGGGGATCACTTAAGCTTTTACTTTTTACTTTTACCAAAGTCATTGCAAAACCTAGACAACTTCAATGACTCTTACCGCCCTGGGCCGTTTGCCCTACCTCTTTCTAAATAATGACCCATTGTATTCACCAACATTTTATTACTTAAGGCCATATGAGCCAAAAGGAAGCAAAAGATCTTTGCATTGTTACATAAGTGCTTAATTTGGTGTCATTAATACGTACTTAAGACGTAGCTAGTTTGTGTATTAATTAAATACAAGTATGTCTGTATTATATGCCCTAGTGTAGAACTGGCCTCATACATAACCCAGTTCTTAACGGCTAACCCTGCTGCAAGCACTGCGAATGGCAAATGCACGTTACTGCTTATAAGGACTGAAACGCACGGAGGGCCCAGGGGGCCTGAGTCTCTTTGCTATGAGGAAACACTGTGTAATAGTACAGAGTTGGCATTTGTTATATACACAACGTGAATACAGCCTGGGTTCTCCCCCACATACTGACAACAAGATGTTTGGAGACAGATTTTAATAAATTTTAACCGTTTTTGTGTATATTAAAAACAATTTTAACATAAACTTTTAATATATGACAGTGATTTTAAACATAAACAAGCATCAACCTTTTAAGGCCTAGCGGTAACTTTACGTACGACCAGGTTTAACATTAAAAAATTCTACGTAGTGCCCACATTGTGTTTATGTGTTTTGTACGGATCTCAGAACAAACAGCAACTTTTGCCTTACAAAACATTAAGAGACTGGTTTTTATAACCGAAGTGGAGAGTGTTTACAGCGCGGTAAGCACTGAGTCCTTATATAAAACAGACACGCTTCATCTTTAAATGGTTAATTTACCATATGCTGCTTTGTCAAGAAGAAAAAATATTCTCCCTGAAGATGGCCGAATAGTTACGGCCGAAACATGTCGGAGAGTATACAAATATAATTGTGCAGTAGTTGGTTTTATTAAAAAGTTGCATAATAATTAACTGCACGGCAAATGTACAATATTAAACGGTGTGTAATACATTTGTTCCCCATACTATAACACTAAAATCGCGACAGCTCAGTCGGCGCGGTGATTACATTGCGGGATGGACAACCAAAGAACGGACGTTATATTCCCGGCAGTGGTAAGAGTTTTTTCTTCTCCGAAGGGCCCACAACGATTCTGGGGCCCACCCAGCCTCCTATACAAAGGGCAATGTCAGTTCCTTCCGGAAGGGGGGGGGGTGTTGAGAGGCCGGCGTGTGAAATTAAGCACTCACTTCAATCTAGTGCCGAACTTAAGAATGCGTGTACCTATACCCCCATTCTTCCACATTCATTCATGGTGTGGAGCTTGAATAAGCACAGGAATAAATTTATCTATAAAAGATCTTACTGAGGGAACCAGATGCCGAAAGGTCAGGGAATCCGACTGACGTGCCCTGGAAGCAGACTTACTTGAGAACTTTCAAACTTTCATATTCTCTGTGTTACTGGCTTCAGATACGGGACTTTGAAGTTTAATTTCATACGAATGTATTATCTAGAAATCTTGTGGCAAATGTTACAAATGCATTAAACTTAACTACTTTTATTTTGTGAGACCTGAAAGAAATAAAGCCGATCCCAGCGACCGCGCGGTCTGAGGCGTAAGTCTGCGTCGAGCGCTTGCTGGGATCGTGGGTTCGAATCCCACCGGGGGGACATGGATGTTTTTCTGTTGTACAGTGTTTGTGTTGTCAGGTAGAGGTCTCTGCGAGGGGCCGATCCCTCGTCCGGAGGAATCCTACCGACTGTGGTGTGTGTCTGAGTGTGATCAAGTGAAAATAAAACCCTCTACACCTACTGTGGACAAGTAGGTAAGAGAGGGAAGGACTAAGAAACGATGTATGAAGCTGCCAATCCCAGTGGCCGCGCGGTCTAAGGCGTGGGTCTGGGACCGAGCGCTTGCTGGGATCGTGGGTTCGAATCTAATCGGGGGCATGGATGTTTTTCTCTTGTGGGTATTTATGTTGTCAGGTAGAAGTCTCTGTGACGGACCGATCCCTTGTCCAGAGGAGTCCTACCGACTGTGGTGTGTGTCTGAGTGTGATCAAGTGAAAATAAACAACCTCGACACCTACTGTGAGTAGGTACAAGAGGTCAGGACTACGAAACGAAACGAATATCTTGATATTTTAAACTTGCGACTAACGATATCGATATTTTTCAGAGAGGCCTAATTAATGATAAATGCACGCCAGCACTTTAAAGCCATGTTGCAGAACAAGCGGTAACAGCATGTTTTTTTTTTTTCATTATTTTCTTTCTTCGCGATTTATAAGGAAACGGCTCATATTCTGGGAGATGACGCCATGTAGACTGGTATTACAGCGGCCATTGAAAAAACAAATTGCTGGAAATAAAACAGTCATTTTTGGCTTCACTCCTACATTAAATATGCGCATATCAAAAGTAAAACAGTACGACAAGATGGCGGCTACAAGGAATTAAGCAAAACCCGTCGTGAGAGCCTGAAAACCTATAACGTTATGTGTCGCACTAAAAGCAGTGTTGCGTTTTATTCAACCAATAAAAAAATCCCATGACACCATCGGGAATCGAACCTGCGACCTTCCGGTTTGTAGCGCAGTACCCCAACCAACTGCGCCACCGCGAAGCCCCACCAAGGCACTCCGCTTCTTGGAAAAGTCGGGAACCAATAACCCTGTGACGCAACGTCATATTTCAGAACAACGGAGTCCAGAACGACACAGCTGTGAAAACCAAGAGACGCGTTTGAAGGTCTTGAATCATTGCTGTATTCGCTTGGAGACACAGCGAAGAATATGGATATAAGGCTATCCGGTGCACTGACAGGGATTTTAACCTGTCGTCTCTTGAGGTTTACCACCACATCACGACGCTCGGTCTCACACAAACACTATCGTAACCTAAACCTGTACCTTGGAAGTGCTGAACACGCTATACAACCGAGTTGTACGCAATTCGGTTGAAATATTAAAATGACTTAGAGATATTTTCGATTTGAGACGCACTACATTAACCACCACTTCGATGAGTGATTCATTGGATATGCATAGTCATCTGGCGACACCCCCTGATGGACAAGCAACTGGGGTCACTCTTATAGACCAATTCGCCCAGTTGAGCGTTACACCGATTGCAGAGTCTGGCGGCTCTTCTGCTCTCTGTCGGCAACTTTCATGTGCCTCTCAATGCCACTGCGTTTTTAAGTGCTTCTTGTAAACATTTCGAACACGGTTCTAAAGCAAAGTTTACAGGTATTCTAATGGATTTCAAACAAACCAGCAGTTTCTGTGGTGGGACAAGCAGAATATTTTCCTCGCCAATTTGCTGCCACAACTTCAGAATTCAGCGCAGTGGTCAGGTAAGGTCTACAAAGAAACTTACATTTCCAAAGCGTCTTTGGTTCGGAACAGGAAATAAAAGACCCACATATTAAGAAGTAAAGAAAATAATATGCTAGGACTACTTAACCCCTTGAGATCAAAGCAACATAATCCTTGCGAACGTCGCGGACCATTCACCTAACGGCACAGCGTTACATCCCAGAAGTCTTCAGCAACAGCGCTGTGGTAACCTCAAATCTCACAAAATATGAAAATTCTGCTCAGCCATCAAAAGGTGCTTATAGCCGTGTTGCAAGCTTACTTTCAGGCGGATGTGCTGGTGTCCTGAGTTTTGTTCTTCCTGCCTTGAGCATGGACATTTGTCCCCATATCTTTTGCACAGGTCCAAATGGCCCCTTCTGATGGCTCCGTCCTCCGTCTAACGAACTGTCCAGCCTTCCTTGCAGGTAAATCTTAGACAGAGCACGTCGGAGTGATTAACTCGACAAACAACACAAGCAATATTGCGTGGCCATGCTTAGGACGAATGCGCAGAACACGGTAGGCCTACACTGGCCGAAGTCCGGCAGCAGCGTCCACACGCCTAATGACTAATACCAATAGTCCCTGGAACATGAGCGCCTATAGTGCTTCCACATTCCACTATGTCAAAATGGCTGTCAGTCTTCTGGGACGCAAGTCGGTACGTGCCTACCAGACCACACGGCGTCACATCACCACACGACTTTAACCTTTTAAAGCCTAGCGGTAACTTTACATACGACCAGGTTTAACATTAAAAAATTCTACGTGGTGCCCACATTGCGTTTATGTGTTTTGTACGGATCTCAGAACAAACAGCAACTTTTGCCTTATAAAACATTAAGAGATTGGTTTTTATAACCGAAGTGGAGAGTGTTTACAGCGCGGTACGCACTGAGTCCTTATATAAAACAGATACGCTTCGTCTTTAAAGGGGTAATCTTCATTGCAGTAAGAGCAATAACAACAACAATAGTCACAATACTTAATACTGCACATTTTCTGTGCAGTTAACTATTATGCAGTTTTTTCATGAAACAAACTACTGCGTAACTACATTTGTATACTCGCCGACATGTTTCGGCCGTAACTATTCGGCCATCTTCAGGGAGAACGTTTTTTCTTCTTGACAAAGCAGCATAAGGTACATCGTCCTTATTAGCCTTTTAAAGCCTAGCGGTAACTTTACGTACCACCAGGTTTAACATTAAAAAACTCTACGTGGTGCCCACATTGCGTTTATGTGTTTTGTACGGATCTCAGAACAAACAGCAACTTTTGCCTTATAAAACAATAAGAGACTGGTTTTTATAACCGAAGTGGAGAGTGTTTACAGCGCGGTACGCACTGAGTTCTTATATAAAACAGATACGCTTCGTTTCTAAAGGGTTAATACCTATGTTTACAGTCAGTCATATGTTAACAGCTTATGTTAAAATTGTTTTTAATATACATAAAAAGGGCTAAAACCTATTAAAATCTGTCTCCAAACATCTTGTCGTCAGTGTGTGGGGAGAAACAATGCAGATTGGCGATTGTGATACACAACGTGAATACAGTCTGGGTAATAATTACAATAATTACCGTTTATCAAAAGCGTTCAGCCTTGCTTTTGAGCCCAATCAGCCTCTAATAAATGGTTGCCAGGCGCTTTTTCCTCAGAGGTAAAGCGGCTGAAGCGTGAAGCTGACCGCACGCTCCATCTAGTGCCGAGGTTAAGGATGAGTGGCTTTATTACTCCACTCCGCCTGCAGCTGCATGGCATACACAGGGACTATTTTGCTTTTACTTAGTAGTAGCAGTAGTAGTAGTAGTAGTAGTAATAACAACAGTAGTAAGGTACTAGATGGAGGAAAATTTAGAAGATTTTTCTTAAAATATGTGACTTCTTTATTCCTTTCAACGGCTGTGTTTTTCTGCACTTCTCAGTCCGACAACCTGGGAAATTAATTAATGCCCTGTGCGAGACATAAATTTCTCACATTTTTGTTGAAATAGATTCAAGTCTTCTAGGATACGACGTGTGGATTGGTACATATTTATCGACGTTTCGGAAGACTCTGCTTTCTCCATTTTCAGGTTCCTTCAAGTCAAATAACTGGACATTGAAGACAGATGGAGCAAGCCCCTCTGAACCACTAGTCAGTACATACCAGTCTCCACGTCATCATAACTCCACAGATTAAATGTTTATAACGTGCCTACACAACAGCTTGAAAAATGATGCAATTTTTATGAACATTCACTATAGCTAATTTGGTCAACGGTTTTACTAGCAACAGAAACACGTTTCTGTATTCCTCGCTGCAATCATTCATCTGTATAAAAAAATGACATCTTTGACACAACAAAACACGTTGCCCTGGTACTCCTTATATAACCGACTTTTCATTAAATCCACGTTTTACATGACAGTAATTATATTGTAGCTGCAATGATAGACTTCGGAAAAATTTAGTGCCGCCTTCCTTGTTCCTCGCATCCATAAAATTTTATAACAGTGTATCATCGTATAAACGAATCGTGCCCCTTGGCGTGACTCCTAATCCAGTTTAACGATCGGAAAGTAATTAGATTTTGGGCTACGAGTTGTTTAACACATGTCCTTTCAATGCTCCTCTTCGAAAGCATATTAGCGATTTGTCTGTGTTCGCCTATGTGGTCCTTGATTCAGCTACACATATTATGGACAAACTAGTGACCTGCGTCAAGAACAGTTACAATATCAGACAAGAGTTCTAAGAAAGGCGGTACGGGGTTCAAATCCTTGGAGGGAAAACAGATTGTTCTCTTCTGCAAAACGTCCCGACAGGCTCTGCGGCACACCCATCCTCCTGTTGAATGGCTACCGGGGTTCTTTCCTGAGGGTACAGCAGCCCTGCCCTAAAGTTAAACGCCTTCATCTGGTGCCGAGGTTTAAGAATGAGTGGAGTTATGCCTCCACTCTGCATATATGCGTTAAAGGCGTGGACAGGGGAAATTTACCTTTCTTTCTTTACCTTCAAATCAGGACTCATAAAGCTTGCTTTCCCGTTTCAAGTCCAAAAGACGTATAATAATAATAATAATAATAATAATAATAATAATAATAATATATTTTTGTGAAGGCCTGAGCCTGTTACCATACACAGACTTTGCGTACATTAAATTCGTGCACTCTGACACCACACTTTCCTTTCGCCGCCATATTTGTGATCTGTTATGTTACTAGCAATATTCATAGGCATGCTTACAGTCTGTCTGCTTGACAAGTTTCAGTTGTCCGTCTCTGATTTTGTAGCAAACTGAACGCTCAAGATAATGTTTCACGACTGCCACCTTGTTACTTTACGTACTTTTACCAAAATATTATCTCGAAAAAGGTCACATTTTTTACCTAGATCTATTAACCTTCAGTAATTGCCACACCCTCCTCATAAATTTGCGCTTCCTCCATGTTATTTTCACTAATAATACAAAGTTAAAAATTACGGCAGTCGGGTGAACTTCGCTGGTATAAATTTCTTAGCACGTTCCATGAATATCGGAGTACGGATATGGATGGCTATGGATAAATGCAAACACACAAAAAGTCACACATGCGCAGCAGTTCACCAACCTACGCGCCCCCCCCCCCCGTCCCCCGACACACACACACACAGACACACACACAGCGTGCTCCTTTCAAAGAACGATAGTAGACTAAAAGTGCATTAAGATGAAACATCAAAGAAAGTCCCAACTTAGGCGTACATTTATGACATAGAAGTGTTCATTGTTTCCAAATTTAATCTGTTCATTTGTAGGTATATCATCATCATCATCATCATCATCATCATCATCATCCGAATTTCTCACTTCTCAGCTTTAGCTGGGAAATATTCCCCTATCCTGGGATATTTCATCAACAGGATTAGGCACGGTGGTCTTATGTGTAATTTAGGAAATTTATTATTATTATTATCATTATACACTTGTTGAATCGCCTATTAACCGTTGAGTTTGTGTTCCTGAGAACGCACTGCCTTTGACGACAGTTCACTCACTTTTGTGATAACAATATGCAGTCACGTCCTCAGGTCTGAAAGGTTCCGACTTTTCCCTACGTAATCAAATGAATATCCTCTAGTAGATAAATTGCAAGTTGCTAAAATACATGAAAATGAAAAACCACATAGATTTGAAAAAAACAGTTACCAAAATCGCGCTTGTTGATGTATCGCTGTATTGTTTCTCTAGGTAAGTTACAACACACAACACTGGACGTAACTTCTACATGTGAAGACTGCTTACTGTCAAAACAAGACGCGGATATGAGACCGCCTGCAGTACATATGACCGAACCACAATTCTGCCAAGAACCAGCGTTACCGTGTTTCTCTCAGGAAAACGGAAGGGATTAAAGTGAAGGGGAAACTAAATGTAATTTTTAAATAACTAATGTAACACCGCCGACTGACATGCATTATTGCATTATATATTACTCTATTTTGCATTCTTTTATTCGTTCTACTCATCTCAAACTTTACGAATGAGAAGCGATTAACTTTCCATTGTCTTCCTCAATGTGCTTTTAACCTTTTAAAGCCTAGCGGTAACTTTATATACGACCAGGTTTAACATTAAAAAATTCTACGTGGTGCCCACATTGCGTTTATGTGTTTTGTACGGATCTCAGAACAAACAGCGACTTTTGCCTTATAAAACATTAAGAGATTGGTTTTTATAACCGAAGTGGAGAGTGTTTACAGCGCGGTACGCACTGAGTCCTTGTATAAAATATATACGCTTCGTCTTTAAAGGGTTAAAGATGTTAAGGGACTGAAGATAACCTAATTTAGGTCGAAACATGATTCTCAATTACAGACATAGATTCTATTGTCTAATAAAGATATTCCTGTTGAGGCAGATATTGATTTGTTTATTCATACGAAGAAGAAATTCCACATCTTCAGCGTTTATATTAGTCATTTGTAAGGTACGTCAAGGCGGGTTAAAGGTAACATACTAACCAAACTTCACGATTTATCAGCGTCGTCAAGTCGTAAGGAAGCAATGAACGTCAAGAAGGTGACAAAGGTCAAGCAAACCCTGAAATAATCTCTTGTGCATCGACACTTCGTCCTTTTGTACACACCACTGGAAAAATAATTTATGCTTACAAAAAGGCTCATGTTGTGAACCTTTATGGTTCTCGCTACAGACAAGCTTATTACGGACGTGTTAAGCGACAAAATAAAGCCAAGGAATTAAAAGTATTAATAAATCCACGTGTTGAGAATTGGTTGCGTCCACAGTGTGTCTGTCTGGCGCTGGTGCCATTATGTGCTACTCTGTGGCTAATTTAACCCTTCAAAGACGAGTACTCAGCCTACGGTACATACCACAAAATTTCACATTAAAAATCCAAAACTTACACCCACACAATGCGTTTACGTATTTCACATAATTCTCACACAGAAATCAAACTTTTCCCTGAACAGACTAACCGACTGGTTTTTGTAAATATGGCAGTTTATTTTAATTATATTTCTATTTATAACATATATATTTTCTTTCGCTGCAGGTATTTTTTCAGTTACCATTAACAAGCTATTCCATTTTTTTGTCATTGCTAATTGCTAATAGCTCATTGTCATTCATTCTACACAGCCATCTCTGGAAGGCTGAAATTTGTGTTCTTTAGGATGACTTAACAACCTAGTAATTTTGTGTTCTGAAGTGACATGTTTTTGAGACACGTATGTTGTTGGGGCTTGGTGTGATTTATACACAGATCACAGCATGATAGACAGTTGTGTTTTTCTTCTGTAATTAGCAATTTCTTTGGTTTTTCTAAAATAACTATTAGTTTCTCAAGTACGTTCTTCTGTGACTTTTGATGATTATGTACGATTACAGTATCAACTGATTAGTATTATAAATCACCAGCCTTCATTAAGTGATAAATGACCACACTGCGTGCAATCTGCCATATTTAATACGATAATTACTACCATAGGATCACGAACACTAAAATAAAAGAACTGCTATTGGACAGAGTTACAAAATAAATACCAACATATGTATTTGTTCATATGACCACAGAACTGTTAAGGAAGATAATACGTACAAAGTTTATGGAAAAACAGTACCTCTCTACAGCCTCTTTAACTGTACAGGGCAGGACACAGCAAATCACGGCATGGAATGCACAAGCTGTACACTATCAAAACTACTTTGTTTTAATGCACAACATTAAGAAATTAACTAAACTGCATATTAATTCAAATATAAACGAATAAATTACTGAGATTAACCCTCTAAAGACGAAGAGTATCTGTTTTATATAAGGACTCAGGGCGTACCGCGCTGTAAACACTGTCCACTTCGGTTATAAAAACCAGTCTGTTAATGTTTTATAAGGCAAAAGTTGCTGTTTGTTCTGAGATCCGTACAAAACACATAAAC
This sequence comes from Coptotermes formosanus, assembly GCA_013340265.1. Lineage (NCBI taxonomy): Eukaryota > Metazoa > Arthropoda > Insecta > Blattodea > Rhinotermitidae > Coptotermes > Coptotermes formosanus. The sequence continues at coordinate 137,687 of BLKM01000214.1, forward strand.
GCAATGTGGGCACCACGTAGAATTTTTTAATCTTAAACTTGGTCGTATGTAAAGTTACCGCTAGGCTTTAAAAGGTTAAAAGAAAAATTTAGACATACAAATGCATTAAATACAAACACAGGGCTAGCGCATTTTCTTTCATTAGGTTATTAACATTCGCCGAAGATGTACACAATTTTAACAAACACAACATTATTGTTAGCATTGTTATCTAGTATTATGGAGACGAAGCCTCTGAGTATGACGGTCTGAAAGCTGAAACTTGTAGGTAAGACGACGCAGAAGTAGGCGTAAATAAATGTACAAATATTGTCCAAAAATTGCATTTGACGTGATTCATGCTGACGATTCAAGTCTTTGCCACAAGACACCCTGTCGCTTTGTGGATGATTTTTGACGTTGCGACTAATTAGACCCTGAAGATGAAGTAAGAATATTCTCATCTGAGTCTTGACATCGTATAGCCTTGTAGGTGAATAGAAACGTTTCGGAGAAACATGCTGCCTCCTTCAGGTACGAAGTGAGTAGGAGGAAGGTGTGGTCCGATTGCACCTGGCAAAGGGTAAGCAGACTTGTGGGTAAGTTTATTAATTTTCACACAGACAAACACAACTTATTTTTCTCAGTATTTCTTACTACGCTGCTACATGTTTCGGCATAAGCGCCCATCATCAGGCATGCAAATATGCCGAAACATGTAGCAGAGTAGTATCAAATAATGACAAAAATAAGTTGCTTTTGCCCGTATGAAAATTAATAAACAATAGTGTCTGAACACAACGGGATGGGAAATCTAAAAATTGTGGGTAAGTTACTGTTTTTTATTCCACTTCTACATTTAGATATTCCATGGTGCGGACGATGTGCCTTCTGGAGTTTTCTATTCCATGGTGCGGACGATGTGCCTTCTGGAGTTTTCTAGACAAGTTCTCACTCTAAGTTAAGAATTCGTGAAATACTCTACAGCCTCTCTATTCGAAGATTTGAAGAAATTGATTTTACTTGGACTTCAATAACTAACTCCATGGCACAAAGTCCCCGCTGAGCAGCTAAAGTTTGTTACCGTCCTCAACAGAGTTCGCCACTGGTCCCTTTCTGAACCAGCTGAAGGGAATTTATTTCCTAACACCCTGTTCCTTGAACTTGCATTTTAATATATTTCTCCTAATGGAAGCACAAAATGATAATTAGTTTTGTACCGCACAGTGTTTGTGTTAAGTAAGAATGTCAGAATAAAAAGTGGCATTTTCTCAGACAGCCTAGTTGGTTGGTCTTTCCAATGGAGTCGCCGTGTGTTTTATGCGAGGTAGAAACTAAATTTGTAAATACTGTTTTGTACATCAATGTCAGTCTTCAAAAGATTAACTTTGTGTGATTCAGTGTGTACATACTCCTGTCGAACGCTTAGAACGCACGAAATCATGTTCTCAGAAAACACATTTGCCTGTTCCACAGAAACGGTATGAGTCTATAGCACTTTCACTATTCTACGTGCACGCAAAGCAAGCTTACAATCCAAGAATTCTTTCTAAGGGATGGCCATAACAAATTTTAAGTTCGTATTTCTTAAAGTTACGGAAGTGTGATGGCGTAACCTGTATAGGTACATAGGGACGCCTGAGAAAAATTTTTAGACTAAGAAATTTTGAATTATCCAATAGGTGTCCAAACCTACTCTGGGGACCACCCACCTATTCAATAGTGCCTGAAACTCTTATCCCAGGCGTTAGAAGGGCCGGCCAGGTGCTGAACAATTACCTGTGTCTAGTGCCGTGGTAACAATAAAAAAAATAGAGGAAGTATACGTATGACGTAACATCGTGGCACGTTTGAGTAACCATTGTTGTCGTGGAGATGCAACAGTGATTTCCCTTTGTACTGTCAAGCTACGTATCTCGCCGTCATCAGTACACAATACTAACAGTTTTGCAATTGGAAAGTCAACAGTGACGTCTGTTTTGTGTTGCTGATCTGCAAACACCCCCGTCAGCAATATCATATGCACTTACATCTTCGTGTAAAGTGCTCAACATTTTTGTCCGATTTTAACCAAACTTGGGTTTTCTCGACAGATTTTTATAAAAGTCTCGAATACCAAATTTCACGAAAATCTGCTAGTGGGAGACGAGTTGATGCATGCGGACAATGTTCCCTCTAAGCTGCGCGGGTGCGCGGCCGTGCAGTAACTGAGATGATCCCGCGTACACTGAATTGTTGCCGCGCAGCTGAAATTTTTCAGTTTCCATTGCAAATGTTCTTAGATAATACGCACAGTAAAACAACTTCTAAAGTGTCGCGCAGTCGTGGTGCAAAAATGTTCTGCTCAGAGCAGTAGCAGGTCCGCGCAGCTGTAAAAAAAGTTAGAGGGAACGTTGCGGACAGCCAAACATGGTGAAGTTAACCCTTTAAAGACGAAGCGTATCTGTTTTATATAAGGACTCAGTGCCTACCGCGCTGTAAACACTCTCCACTTCGGTTATAAAAACCAGTCTCTTAATGTTTTATAAGACAAAAGTTGCTGTTTGTTCTGAGATCCGTACAAAACACATAAACGCAATGTGGGCACCACGTAGAATTTTTTAATGTTAAACCTGGTGGTATGTAAAGTTACCGCTAGGCTTTAGAAGGTTAATATGCGCTTTCGCGACTTTGCCAACACGTTCACTACCCCACATGTCTTTACGGCGTGCATAACTTTTGTACACAACAAGTGACGTTACGCGATGTATATTAAATCATTTGACACCCTTTTAAAATCCCCGATATTCTCTACTTAAAATTTTCTACAGTCAATTGTACAATTTTTTTTTCAAAGTTCTTATAAATCTTCTGGTGGTATTTCCATTCTCATACTTGGTGAACTGGGCTGAGACAGATTAATTTGACTCGATTATTGCCGGTATTAATTGCATCGTTACTCAGCAGCGGATGTAACACAACTGAGAGCAAAAGAGCTGCAGGCAACGCATTGAACTTCAGAGAATGCAGCTATAATGAACATCCGGCACTGTTTATACAGTCTTATTAGTCTTGGCTGAAGAAATGCACCGAACAATTCCCCATCTAAGAAGCTTATAAGGGATTATAAGGCATTGCCTACATCAGGTATATGGAAATTTACTTCACGGGTACAACATAAATGTCCGTTTTGAAAGAACTCAGCATCTAATGCACATGTTATTGAGGCTACTGTGTCCAATAAAATCACGTCGGATTGAAGTTAACTGGGAAACATCAACTTCTGGGTTATCCCCATGATGTTAATTGAATTGGGAGAAAGCATAAATACCCCTAAGAACAGCACATAAACTCCATTAGGATCTAGATACACAGTACGGAACACACGCACAGAGAACAAAACACGCCTTAATGCCCTATCATTAGAATTCAGGACGAACTCATAATACAAAGACACGTTGTTTTGAAAAACATCGCGAAGTTAAATACTTTTTGAGAGAATTAACATGTAAAAATTTCATTCACATAAAAATTAACAGCACACTAAACTTTGTGAAATCTGCTATAACTAAGTCCCTAGTATTCTGTTTTCCAGTCAGATACCTACAAAAGAAGACTAAAAGGAGATACTATTTTTTTCGAGGCAATGCAATAGCCTTATCTTGAAGGTTCGATAAATCCTGGACGGACATATCGAGAGTCGAATTTGAAGATGTCGAAATCCCATTAACCACTGGCACAGAGTCACATCCTAGAAAAAGGAACCCTTCCTTATGCTTAGCACGGTCCGATCCTTCGTCCAGAGGAATATTACCGACTGTGGTTTGTGCCTGAGTGTGATCAAGTGCAAACAAACAACCTCGACACCTGCTGTGAACAAGTAGGTAGAAGAGGGAAGGACTACGAAAAGAAACGAAATTATACTTAGGTAATTACATCCGGAAATATACCATATTTCACCTCAAGGGCAATTACCCTACGTGATAAGCCACCCCACAAGAATAACCTTAAAATACTCGCATGAAACCAAGAAGTAAGGAAGGAAATCACGTGCAGCATACAGCAAGATCAAGGACTGTGGTCTGCACAAACCTTCACTCTCTCTTATCGGGAGGAAAACAGACAAGCCAAACCTTGAGGAACGCGTGCATGTGCTGTACAGCCGCCACTGCATGGTTCCATTACCGCTGCTGGAATTGCGCTCACTTTAGTGACAGGTGAACAGGGGATCATTGTCCACGGGGCCGAGACCTTAAGAAGGAACTTGTCCTGATTTCTTGCTAGAACAGTGTCAAATAAAAAGGTAATGAGTTCTGTTAAATCCCACCTTTATTTCTATTTGTAGACGCTGTGACAACTGATGTTATACTAATAGGCCATTTTAACATATCTGTGTCACGACGTTCTTTCAGTAAGCTAGGCACACCGCGAAGTATTCAGAATAGGTCCACGCTCAGGCACATAGGTCTATACAGGTGACACGAAAGTTTGCTAAAATTAAACGGTTGTTCCAAAAGACCAGTGAACATCCTGTGGCCCTCGATCCTATCATAAACGTCGAGTGAAGCCTCCAGGTCCTACAGATTGCAATGTGCCTCAGCCCTATATATAAATCTTTAACGTAAATAACTGTTCTCTTAGCGACCCTAAACTATAGGTTTATCATGAAACAGATGGATACTTAAACGATGGGTTGAAGACAAGAAATTCTGTAAATAGCACGTAACAGTCTTTCAAGAAACTGATAATTTCTCTTTATAAATTCGTTCTTTCTTTATTCAAATTTGAAAGATCTAATACAAATACAAACACAGATATGAATCAAATGAATACAATTCTATGTTTCTGTACATTTACATTGCTTTTTTAAAACGCGTCGCCACATTACTCATGTCTGAGTAATATGCGGTTAACAAAATTTTGCGCACCACTGTTGTATAACGTTACGATTTCGATACCTTAACTAATGCGGTAGAGGTTTCATAAAATTTGTTAGTTGTGACAGACACATCCGCCTGTAGTCTTCATACTGTACACACGCGTAATGTGATTCCAAACAGCATCCCAGCCTGTCACACAAACAGTTCCAAGACACGCAGTATAGTGCTGACGCTACTGCTAGTAACGTTCGGACCAGGGGCACATTTCGTCACGTATGCTGCAACCACAGCTTTTGTAGAAATACAATACCTTAGCCTTCAGATAAAAAAGTGGCTAATTTAACTATTTAGATGCTGAAGCGAGTCCACATCATCCTATAGTTTCGTATACAATGGATTATATTCATCAGGGTACGAACATCATGAGGTAAAAATGATGGAAGGACGGTGAGGTATGGAGATGGAGGCGTGTTTTGTGTATGTGATGAGACGCAGCGAACAAACAGAAGTAGAGCAGACCGTCAATTCTGAAGCCATCTCTGAGTGAGTGGTTATGGCTTATGTACGTTTCTAGTCCACGACTTGCCTAAGGGTACTAAGAAAAACTACTGAAGTCCCTTGGGGGGATAGTCGGTGTTCCGACTAAGACTTAATCTAGGCGCGTCCTGAAAACGCTACACGGGGCAGCTTGCTCGATAGACCTACCGATTTAAGAGTGGGTTAACACTGGCTTCAATTACATTTAAAATTCAATGCCTACCGCGCAGTAAACACACTCCATCTTGCTTATAAAAACCAATCAGTTAATACTGTGCAAGGCAATAATCGCTGCTGTTCTGAAAACCACAGTAGAGAAATGCATTGTGTGGGCAAAATGTAAATTTTTTAATTTTTAAACCTGCTGATAAATTTATCTGTTGTTTTGTACGGCTGCAAATCTTGGTCTCTCACACTCAGGGAGGAACATAGACTGAGGGTGTTCGATAATACGGTGCTGAGGAAGACATTTGGGCCTGAGAGAGACGAGGTGACAAGTGGAGTGGAGCAGACCGCCCAGTGTAGAGCTTTATAACCTGCAATCTGCATCAACATTTTTGGGGTGATCAAATCAAGAAGAATGCGACGGGCAGGGCGTGTGGCATGTATGGAAGGCAGGAGAGGTGCATACAGGATTTTGATGGAGAAACCTAAGGAAAAGAGGCCACTTGGAAGAACTAGGGATAGATGAGAAGATAATATGAAAATTGATCTCCAAGAAGTAGAATGGGGGCGACATGGACTGGATTGATCTGGCTCAGGATAGGAATAGGTAGCGGGTGCTTGTGAATGCGGTGATGAAACTTCGGGTTCCGTACAATGCGGGGAATTTCTTGACTGGCTAAAGACCTGTTAGCTTCTCAAGAAGGCCTCTGCTCCATATACTGCGAAGTGATACTCTAGTCCCATTACAATAAACCTGAATTGGCCGCATATCGTGTTTCTGTGTGCAATGTGAGACAGTCTTCCGTTGTCAACGAAGTGTCACGGTATGTTTGCATCCACAAAGACGAAAAGGATAGACATTATTCTGCAAAAATTGCTGTTAACCTTTAAAATCCTAGCGGTAACTTTACATACGACCAGGTTTAACATTAAAAAATTCTACGTGGTGTCCACATTGCGTTTATGTGTTTTGTACGGATCTCAGAACAAACAGCAACTTTTGCCTTATAAAACATTAAAAGACTGGTTTTTATAACCGAAGTGGAGAGTGTTTACAGCGCGGTACGCACTGAGTCCTTATATAAAACAGATACGCTTCGTCTTTAAACGGTTAATTTTGTTTGTGAGACTTCCTAATAAATACTCGAATAACAGTCGTGAATTGAGGAGTGTTTAGTACGCTGTATGCTTCTGTAACTTCCATACCAAAAGAGAGGCGGCCTTGATTTATTCTAAGCATAGAAGAAGGTTTGGGTTCGTTAATATTACAGGTTCGTAATCACACACGTTTTGTTCCCTGTTGTCCAGTACGCGGATTACTCCATTCTTCTTGTACAAACATGGAAGCTGTCTATCCTTGACTCTGAATGACATTACAGAATACACGTTAACAAGACGAACAACATGGATGCTGCATTAGACAATTGAAAACACAGAGGTGTGAAGATATTCTTTGCGATGCTGTTTTAAAAGAAACCATACCGAAACACTAACTCCTTTAGTTGAATATACTTTAAAATAATTACCTCCATGGAGCAAAGTGTCCCTTGAAAAGCCAAAGCTATGCAAGAGGTACGCGGAAATTTTAAAGTATTAAGTACAAGTGACCTCTTGCTCCTTGCTGTCTACTGTATGTCTGTATGCAATGCATCAAAGCAAGCTGCCCCTAGAACCATTCATTGTGCAGGTAGCCTTTGAGTAACAATGGACATATAACTGTTGCGTGTCGGCTGTGTGTCTTCTGAAAGATGCGGATTCTTTAATGACTTAACTCTCTGTGTGCACTGAGTAATGTACAAAGTATAAAGGAGGTTACTTTGCATTTTAAATGTATGACAACGTAAAGGAAAGTTCGAAGACTGAAGAAAACAAAGAAACCTAAGAACGGTAACAATGCAGTATACGAAGCAGTGATTCGATAGTAAAGGTATGATGTTACTGCATTATTTTAGTCAGTGTTTTCAGCTGATGTTCCAAAATGTAAAGCTAAGTTAAAGATTGGAGGATAATATTAAAATCGATGGCAAATAAATCGGTAGAGACAGCGTGGACTGGGTTGATATCGCTCAGGATAGGGACAAATGACGGTCTTTTGTGAACGCGATAATGAACTTTCGGATTTCATAAAATGTAGGGAATTTTTGACTCTGCTCCATGGAGTGGGTTATTTCGTTAATTACTTGCAAAATGTAGTCTACATGAAGGACGAATAGGTGGATGTGTAAGTCAAGTATAACAAAGTTAAATATTGAATTCGTGTATGAGAAAAAACTTAAAAATTTTTTAAATAAAATTGACAAAACCTCAAATCTTACTGCTAATCTTTCCTTCGTCTTACATTTGTTCAAGAAAATAACTAGAAGTCTCACGTCAGAAACAGAATATACATTTACTTGAGTTGTTTTGGCAGCAGTGACATTGCCCGGAATTTATTCGTAACATGCAATTAAAAATACAGCGTGCCCACAAAGTCCTATTCCTATTTTACAAATTATTACGCGATAACCAAGTGAAATAGAAACATGCAGTCTTTTGCAAGTTCTTATCTCACTCAGAAACTATATGTGTGCTTTCGTCCACCTCAACACGGAAAACCTCAATGGGTCTGGTCACATGAAAAGTTGGTTTTCGAGTAATGAATTTTGAAAATAGAAAGAGAACTGTGTGGACACTCTATACGTTCATATAAACAAACACTATTTTAACCTTTTAAAGCCTAGGGGTAACTTTATATACGACCAGATTTAACATTAAAAAATTCTACGTGGTGCCCACATTGCGTTTATGTGTTTTGTACGGATCTCAGAAGAAACAGCAAATTTTGCCTTATAGAACATTAAGAGATTGGTTTTTATAACCGAAGTGGAGACTGTTTACAGCGCGGTACGCACTGAGTTCTTATATAAAACAGATATGCTTCGTCTTTAAAGAGTTAATTCTACAGGCAGCGCCACACTCCGCACGCTTCGCCCTGTAATATGAGGGCAATCGGATCAAATGGTGCTGTCGTTTTGAAGATCGCAACGGAAAGGTAGGGCTTAACTCAGCATCATTGGTTGTCTGCAATTTCGTGCCAAACTGGCTCCTGCACGGCACTCTAAACACTGAATAAGAAGAATGCTGAAGCACGTGTTTAATTATTTTAAACGTATGTGATATGTACGTTATAAATACTTAGAGTAAGTGCCGACAGCGTTTATTTACAACCACGTCACACCTCGGGAACACAACCACTAAAATAATCCAAGCTAGTATTCCTTTATTCATTTCTGCCACATCAGGACAACGATATGAACACTACGATACTTTTCTGTCTTCACCCCTTTAAATCGGCGCGTGATCGTGGGAAGAGTCTTATGTTGTAAGGGACACAAACTCCGTCCATTTGTTCACAAGCATGATGTATTAGGCAGTTTCTGAGGTTTGACAAGTCATTTTCTGTAATTTACATTGCTCTAACTTCTTTGTGAGGCACGCGGTGGCGTAGTTAGTTGAGGCACTGCGCTACAAGCCGGAAGGTCGCGGGTTCGATTCCCGATGGTATAATTGGAATTTTTCATTGACATAATCCTGTCGGTCGCACTATGGCCTTGGGGCCGACTCAGCCTCTAACAGAAATGAGTACTAGGAATATTTCCTGCGGTGGGAAGGGGGGGGGGGTAAAGTTGGCCGGTGCGTAGGGCTGACAACCTTACCACCTTCATGTACCGACTGTCTAGAGATCTGGGAGTCCCAACCCCCTGGAACCCTAAGGACCTGTCCAGGCCTGTAATGGGATTGCTTTACCTTTTTTCTAAATTCTTTTTTCTCTCTTTGCCGCTTTGTACGCTATAGTGGGGTCTCGGTGCTCCCAGCAAGAGGTCCCCCATGTATAGTACAAATCCTAGGGGTGCGGATATTCGCACATACGTGTACCTCTTGACTGTAATAAGCAACATTTAAGCAACGTCATGGTGTTAGTCATGGCACCTCACATATAAATCCCCGTCTTTCAGGATGAACGTACCGCCTGTGTCAGCTATATAAGGCGAACAAAACGTTAAGTCTTCGCGCCTTATAAAATGTCAGAATTGATTTGATCGATGTTATTGCGTTTTTTATACCTCACGCAATGAAATAATAATAAAATTACATCAAATCTTTCTCCTAATAGAAAATTAACGTGTCACGTCTTAGCAAGATCCTCGGGGAATATTTGTAGCGATGAATGGCAAACCAGTGTACCGCAAGCGTTAGTCATTCCTACTGCAGACTTAAAGATTACGGAATACCGTAAGTGAATTTACATGTTTAAAATAATACTGCAATGAAACCGAAAATTTCTTCCATATGAAAAACGTTTACAGAAAAAGCGTTATCTCTAACGAATGCTTCAGACAATTAAGAATTTTAAACCGTGCCCGGTAAAAAGTTTGTGTTGCTCTTCTTGTTTATCACTACGTAAGAGAAAGAAAAAAGGAGAAAAGTAAGAGGAGAATTAAGAAAAACAAAAGAAGAACGAAGAAGGGATAAAAGAAATGAGAAAGGAAATAAGACAGAAAAGAGCGAAGAAATGAAAAATGCTAAAAGAACATAGGATACTGAAGTTTGGAAGGGCATATCTTGGGTGGGCAATGTAATGATATAAGAGGCACAGAAAATTACATCTTAGCCGGAAAATATGAAGAGCGGAAATTTTATTGACCAGCTGAAGGACTGTTGGGTTCTCAAAAAGAACCAAGGGCAAAAGACTTAACTATGTATCAAAAGAAAGTAGGGAGGCCGATTTTGTAATTTTGTAATCTTAACAATAATGACCTCATCAGGTAACGGAATTACAAAACAATAATGCAGACATTTATCAGCCGGTCAGTTTTTCCTTTGCGAAGAATCCAGCTGTTGGATCTTCCGATAATTCCCTTCCCTGATCACCGCAGCATAAAGTCTATACGGAAAAGAAGAGCATTCCTGTATTAAATGTACTTGTTATTTGGTCTGGTAATTGATAAGCTGAGAAGTGATACGTCCTGGAACTGACACACAGAGAAGTAGAGACGGTTATTTTGCATTTACTTGCAGTTTTCATCAGGGCTGTGGAGTCGGTACACGAAAGCTCCGACCCCGACTCCTCGATTTTTAAAACTTCCGACTCCGACTCCTTCATAAAAGCTCAATATGTATTAATAATGGTAAACCTATAAGACATTTCATCGCCACCACGTGAATCATCAGACTGCTTTTTTGACTTATAGCCTATATTTAAGTATAAGTCTAATGGTTACTGTAGCTATCAGGGCTCTGGATTTGGAGTTTCTAGATAAGATTTTAGACTGATGTCGGAGTCGGAGTCGGTATATTTTTACCGACTCTGACTCCACCTAAAATTTCCTTCCGACTCCGACTCCACAGCCCTGGTTGCCATTCTGTTTAAGCCTATACCGTGTACACTTGCGGTGGTTACTATGCCAGTCATGATTAAGCGAACAGCGTAAAATTAAAGTCGATCATTAACTTTATGTTTGTGCATCAATCAAGTTAGCTGATAGGTCATTGACAGCAAAGGCTGTGTTTTTACTGCATTATCACAAGCTGGGCGAATGGACGGGTTGGCCACTTCATGTGTTGGTCTTGCGTCCACGAAGTGTATAACACACTGCATGTCTGCATGATCCATCTAACGAAAAAATCACGTATACAACATGCACAACGGAGTCTTCTTCAGAATCTGAGTCCTTACATTTGTCACGAAATTCTCGGCGTTTTACGAAACTTAAAATTTCATTACCGTATTCACAAAATCCCACTGCGTGACTCCATTCCTAGCCATTCGAATACTGCTCAAAACTTTATGCATAATTTAAAGATAAAGTTCTACCTGCAATACGTGTGAAGCCAAAGAGGGTGAGTATGTGTAGGCCCATAGCTCTACCCAGTCTGAACCTCGGCGCTTGAGGGGGGTGGGCGGTCAACGCCAAGCCCTGGCCCTTTGTTCCTTGGAAAGGGCTCCACTGAACAGGTCTGGTGGTGTCCAGGGCCGATCTGGATCACTGCTGAAATCAGAAAATCTCTTGCCTTCACCGGGGTTCAAACTCCAAACCTTAAGCCTGTAGCAAATCGCTATACTGACCAGGCTATCCCGACCCTTTACCTATTAAAACTACATTTTAATATTATCCACTCACCTACATCCATTGTTAGAAGTGGTGTATTTCCTTCCGGCCATCTGCCTAAAATTCTGCACGCAATTCTCTTCTCGCATCCCGTCTTATTCTTCTCCATTAGTTAGTCCTAATAAATAGTTTTTTAATCTTCAATGAGGAAAGAGAAACGTACTGAAATTCTAGCGACATAAAAGGGATTGTAGTTACGAACCACGGGATTAAGTATTATAATTAAAATGCATTAAAAGTGTGTTATATTCAAAAATTCATGTCACAATAACTTTGCTTGTCTAGGTCAAGAAGCGACGAGATTACAGGTGTAATCCAACAAAAATATATAAAAAATCATGAACGACAAATATAAACTTAATTAGGAAGCCTTATGAAATGCATAAAACTAGCCCCAGGATAAGAATTCGCAGGAAATTTAATTGGAAGTTTTACGCAACTTAAATTAAAGGATGTAGACTGAACGTAACAGAAATATTGAACCTGTAAAAGTAAATATAAATGTTCTGAATGAGGAAACTGGAGTTGAGGAAGTGAAGAAGCAAATCAAACTTAGAAAGAGACAAGTTAAACTCTTCATTCAGGTGTAAAACCCCTTGAATGCACGAAGTTATCAGCAGAACAGAAGAAACATAAACACATGGAAGGATTATCTGATAATTCTGAAGATAATGTGACAGATCACAATCACTGAAACTGTATTTTCGACACCGTACACCACCACTCCCCATACTTCATGGCGTTGTGCTTAATCAAAAATAATAACTTTGCCTCCATGCTAAGCGGCGCATTGCAATTCTGTGCACAAAAATGAGATGTTCCTTCAAGTTCATTAACCTTTCAGCGCCTGTGAACATAATTTCTGGTTCTTGATTGCATATTCGCTTTTATTTTATTTTTGTTCACAAAACTTTTAGACACACCCGAACAGGAGGCAGGAAGTCGTAGTTTGAGAATTATCAGTCGTCCTAATACATTCCCTCTTATTGGCTAATTATCCTTCAAAATGTCATTCAGATAGTTCATCAAAAAAGTAAATCAAAAGGAGAACAAGTCTGTGCCGAAAAGGTAACTTTTACGGAGACTGGTTTTACCAACTATCTCTTTCTAAGTTCTGACGGTTTGTACGACCTTATTACTTGCGCGTTACGAGGTCAACCTGCCAACATCTCAGCGAACAAAGATCACCAAATTTATCTCTTAACTTTGTGTAAAAAGTGGGTTTTAACACTCCGCAAAACCAGTCCTGGGGACTTCCATCTTAGCAACTGTCTAAGGTACGACAGCACCTGCGATGAATTGATCGTTCGATATGTCAACCAGAGAAAGATTTGATCTTACCCCTACTTTTCACGTTGTCTTCTCTATCTTTCAAAGAGGACTGCTCAATTAACCCTTCACTAACTGTGGGGGTTTAATTCCAACTGCTGCCCAGGATGAAGCCTTGTTGAAGTTGATATCGCCCTTAAATGCGTTCACATCCGTAAAATACACCGAGGCTAGCAATGAAGGGTAAAAAATACAGTCAGAAAATGGAAACTGATTTAGCAAGGCAGCTGAATGTCTCATAAATTACTTGTATACGAAAACGGGTAAATACAAATTCGTCCAAAATCAAAACATTTGTTTTACTCCGGTGATATTCCCTAAAAGCAAACAAGTTCAGAAATTTATTTGTTTGGACTACCAAACCATGTTGTGCCAGCTGCAAAGGTTGGCGTCCCTGAATTTGGAACGTTTCAGGCTACCACAAGGTTTTTGTGCTTTGTAAGGAAAGCCTAATTAGTGTAGGACTGCACCTGAGGACCTCATGAAAACCGGAGAAGCCACTGACGAAGCTGGTTTCTAGGATCGGTAGTATTGTGTGGGTAAATTGTATTTGTGCGGGTAGATTGTATTTGTGTAGGTATATTGTATTTTATGGGTATATCTTATTTGTGTAAGTATTTTGTAATATGTAGGTATATTGTCTTTGTGTGGGTATATTGTATTTGTGTAGGTATATTGTACTTGTGCAGCTATATTTTATTAGTGTAGGTATATTACAATTGTATAGGTATATTGTACTTGTACAGGTATATTGTATTAGTGTAGGTGTATTATAATTGTATGGGCACATTTTACTTTTATAGGTATATTGTATTACTGTGGGTATATTGTAATTTAGTGGGTATATTGTACTTATGTAAGTATATTGTATTAGTGTAGGCACATTGTATTGTGTGGGTGAACTGCCAATACGTGTACTGCAATTTGTGCTGTTCCGTTTATGTATGTGTTATTGTATTGTGTGTCTGTACTGGTATAGGACTGCTGCCACCGGGTGAAAACCCAATTGCAGTAAGAAATAATAATAATAACAATAATAAAAAGTAGGACATCCTCGAACACGAGACGCGAGTAGCAAAGTCACTATCAGGTGTAAGGCGTTCGTCAGAAGTAGCAGACTTCAGGCGCACATGATCTACCTTATATTACATTTGCAGCTACAAGAAGCTTTATGTTTTGCGTGTAAGAACTAGTGTAAAACGGAATACAAAATTGTAAGTCTAACATAACAAGGCTGTATGAGCGGGATATTTACATTTACGGTATCTAAGAATGTTCTAAATTTCAGTTGATCATATTACGTAGCGATGGAATAATAGGTTATTAACAAATGTGAATGAATGTATATGGACACGTCTGTGGCCCGCTTTTAGAAATGCCTATTTTTCTGGCATTTGCTTGGAGGTTCTAAGGATTGTTACGAAATCCTGTCAAAACAGGAGCCTTCTGGATGAGTTTTAAGCTCGAAACACAAAGAATAAGCAAGCATGATAGCCACCCAAACGACGTGTTCATTTTGTTCGGACTACAAAGACTGTGTAGTGATGACAAAATGCTTTTTAATAATATAGCTGAAGCCATTAAATACATTCAAAATTTCATACTTAAGATCTCCGGTTTCCACGTCGAAATTCGAAGAGGACACCTCAAACCAACCAACCAAACAACCAACCAACCAACCAACCAACCAACCAACCAACCAAACAACCAACCAACCAACCAACCAACTAACCAACCAACCAACCAACCAAAGCACATAATAAACAAACAAACAAACAAACAAACAAACAAACTAACTAACTAACTAACTAACTAACTAACTAACTTCATGGAGCGGGTTGCTCCTGGAGAGGCTACCAGAATCGCAGCTAGTCCAGAAATTTCCCCTTCTTTCTGAAACCAAGAATTCACTCCCGTGTTCACAGAAGCTTTTGTTCGGTCCTCCCCTCAGCCAGATGAATGCACACACACACATAGCGTTAAGTCCTGCTGTTCGGAAGATTCTAACGAGATTCAATGCCTTACCAAGCAATCTGAGATATTACAGTTTTGTATACGATAAAATATGACCTTATTGTTCTTGTCCGCAATAATTTAAAATCAGCAAATACGAGTTACATTTTCCGTGTTCAAGAGAATAATATTTTTAAAGTTTGGATATTTCTGTCACATCCAGATCACAAGCTGTATGCTCAGAAATGTGACAGCAGTACTCGTGCACCCATGCAAGCACTTGTCTTTTTTCTGTCACATCTGGTTCCGATCAAAATGTAACGATCACTGTTCTCTTAATTAATATGTCACTAATTAGACCACAAAGCACATACGCACATACCCAATTTTTACTTCAGAGACACAACCGTGTCTGGTTACACACTGAATGCATCCGGTCCACTTTTGGTGTCGCGTCCTCTGTCCGCTTTACGTTCTGCAATATATACGTCTCGGATAACTAAAAAAGGCCTAACAACGAACTGAAAACAGAGAGAGGGCAATGACAACTGAAGTGAACCGGAATTCAGTACGTTACTTACACCATTTAATGTAAGAACCTGTGTGTCTGTTAGCCGTGATCTGACGAGTGACGTACTGACTAAAACAACAGTGAACATTTTACTTCATTAGGAAACGAGTTTTACAAATTTGCTATAAAGGTGATTTTTTTCTCAACTTTACCTTCAGCGGCCTGCCCTGAAGTCTTACATTTCCACATGTATCCTAACAAGATACAATCGAATTCGGTTATAACGGCCATTTGGTATAGAAGTACACTCACCTACACACATGTACCAATCTATAAAGAATTATATTTATTGCAAATCTGTGGACAGTGCGAAGTGAGTTAACACAGCAGCAGGATCACTATATAACCAAGTATATAACAGTGTCTGTCGGACTGTAACGAGGGACTTGTCGCCATATCAGTTATGTACGGCCCAATATAACACACCTGCTCTATCGTTCTCTTCAAGTTAATTTCGACTGCACACTTCCTTATCACCTTACCTAGGGCGAGCACGTGTTCGGCCGACCACCTTCATTTGTTCCGCTGATACATTTTTAAACTTGCACAAGGTACTTCATTGTTACTGAACTCAAAGGTTTATAACTTTCCAAAGGTCGGTTGCAAGAACCAATTCTTTTTTCCCATATTATTTTGGACATTATCCGATGTATTTATACTTTAATTAACAATGTTTTTAGTAACCTAGCCCACGTGTACTGCGTCTCACGTTAACAGGGAATACCGAATTTAACACGATGTGGAAGATGCCATGACACTCTGACATTTTACCTGGAAGGACCGACCAAAACAACAAAGAAGCACACACAGGATAGTCATATTCCCGCAAAGATTCAAACGTGGCACTTCCCATCACAAATCAGAAACATTACGAAAGAAGCCAACTTGCTGTGTGTCACATTGCGTGAATTAGATTTCGCTATTAAACACTGGAGGGAAGGACTATCTACAAATTTTCTTTTATCGTTTACATTGTGTAAAAACAAAGGCCAAGAAGCCTCCGTTGAAGGGATGTATACATCTAAATGCATACACTGTGTAGAAACTCGACGTGAGACAAAAAATAAAACTAAACGTCTATTACCTATTGTCTAGGATGAGGTACAAGCATTCCCAGTGTCGAAATATTTGCACGTAAAAAATATATATCGTCTGTAAGCCAGTTGAACATTAAATATGCAGTACATATTTACCGTTCGCTCGCTCCAAAGGCCAAGGCCTGTAAAAACTGTAATGGATTCCGCCAGAAGTAATATTGTCTGTAATACATGGCTGGCTGCTACATTGAGAGACTAGTGCTGCTTTCAGATGTGCATTTGTAAGTGAAATATTGCTGTAGGGATCACGCCATGTGCACACAGTCATATACTGCAATTAGCTACTGACGGATAGCTCGCAGATTTCGATACTGTTATAGTGGTGAAATTCTTTTTGGTAGCCATATTCAAAGTGTTGACCTCCAGGTTCACGGCATTACACTGGGCTGTTCAAGAACACCCGCCAACAATATACAGCTTCTGAGCCTCACAGATGCTATTGCACTGCACTGCACTACAGGGTATTAGTAGACTAGCGTTAAGAAGCCTGTGAAATCTCAAACAGAAATTACTGAAAACTTTGATCGGTAACTTCAAACATTCTGGGAATGGAGTTACCTACTCTGTTGTTACCATATATCCATTACAAAAAACAGGACATTTCCCACTTATCGACAATAAAAAGGAGGTTAAGAATGAGGAAAAATAAATAGTCACAATTTTGTTAAATAAAGTCCCTCTCAGCGTTGCTAGTAAGTCTTTAAATTCACGGCTATGAAGGCCAAAAGCAGTCGTTCCATAAGCACGTCTTTCACTGAGTTCCGCTGGTTCAGAATTACTCTGCCGAATTTTCCCGACACATTCGCAAGGCCATCTGATAAACTCACACATTTTCCGGCTCGGATCACGCTAATATAAGACTACGCATTTTTTAAGAAGTAGCACGAGTATATTTTACAATTTTAGTACCAGTAAAATATGTAACAGCTTTAAGAAATAATAAAGAGTAAAACCCAAACGTTTCTACAAATCCAAAAAACCCGCGCGGACAGAAATTTTTGAGTCGTAAAAAGAGGTTTGTCCGTGGAAAACACGAAGTATGAGAGCCGTACGTAGTACATACATACATGTATGTATGTATGTATGTATGTATGTATGTATGTATGTATGTATGTATGTATGTATGTGTGTATGTGTGTGTGTGTGTGTGTGTGTGTGTGTGTGTGTGTGTATGTATGTATGTATGTATGTAGGTAGGTAAGTAGCTGGACAGACAGACAGACAGACGGATAGGTAGGTAGGTAGGTAGGTAGATAGACAGGTAGATAGACAGACAGACAGACAGACAGAAAAAATATACACTCAGCGATGCTGCTGTCTGGAGAAAATTCTTTCGATAAAGCTGGACATTCTAATACCGACTAAGTACACCTTCCACTACTAGTGCGATCGTCTTGTGCCCTTTATAACTACTTGCTGCCACACATAACGAATGCACACAAGAGGCCAGGCATTAGTCTTTAATGTGCTCGTTCTATGTTAAAAGGGCACGTCAAAATTGTTCTTGAGCTACGTGGTGTATAGTGTACAACATAAAAAAAATAAGGGTGTACAAAGTAAGCTATAAATATTCCAATATATGTATATGGAAAAATTCGACGCAGATTTAAAAAAGAGTAATAGGAAAATGTTGTTGAAACTGCGTAAGGTAACCGCGTTACCAGTGTCCTTATAGGTGTGGGAATTGTAGGGCAGAAGAATTGAGACAATGGAGATGAAACGTTCGAGATAGGTTGCAGGACGTATCTTGTATAACCATAAAACAAGCCAAGAAATAAGAGAAGAATTAAACGAATACAATTTAAAAGTATGATTGTGGAGTACTCTATATGCGAAAGTTAGAAGAACATTTTTTGACAATGAATGATACACGCATTCAGTGTTAAAGCAGGAGGACAAGTAATGACCACTGTGCGGCAGAGTGTCGACATGTACTGCCGAGGTATGGTTCGGGTTGGGTTACTTTACAATAATACACTGGTAGATGAATGTGCTATCAGCAGTGACATTCAGTACACAAGGAATGCCGACAAGCAGATCAGGGTCCCAATGGGAGCACTGTGCGGTCTTTCACCTCGGTATTATATTCATAACATTCTGTTCGGTGCATGACCTCATCGCAGATACGATGTGGCACCCATCCACTGGAAGCATGCGCAGGTCGCAGTGTAAAATGCGACGGAAAGTTATTATTGTATGAACATGTCAGTAAAAAACGTTGCATTAATTTTGGTTTGTTGTTAACAAATGTCCTTTAACCTTTTAAAGCCTAGCGGTAACTTTACATACGACCAGGTTTAACATTAAAAAATTCTACGTGGTGCCCACATTCCGTTTATGTGTTTTGTACGGATCTCAGAACAAACAGCAACTTTTGCCTTATAAAACATTAAGAGATTGGTTTTTATAACGGAAGTGGAGAGTGTTTACAGCGCGGTACGCACTGAGTCCTTATATAAAACAGATACGCTTCGTCTTTAAAGGGTTTAATGTCTTCATCCTTGGTAAGGCAAGCTCAAAATTTGGATAAAACATGTATATAAAGTAGCAGAGGCCGAAAAATTCCTCTACAAAATCCATGAATCCAGCGAATTCTGTGGCCTTTCTACCCTGAGAAAGGAGGCGGTAGATTTTCCCGTAACCTCGGTAAATCTGTACAAAACTAAAAGTCATAACATCACATAACGCAGCAGTCTTTTCGTCTTTCAATTTAACACCCTAGCAGTACCTTCCTTATAGAAGCAATGGCACCAGATATTAAGGCCCTGCACAAGAGACCACTTAACGATTACGTTCTCTTAACCTGTTACATGAAGACATGCAACGAACAGCATGTGCTATACACATAGCAATCCAATTCACTTACAACTCACCACTTGTTGAATCGTGACCCACCAGGATGTTCTCCAGACTTGTTTCGTTTCCAATCTGCGAAGAAAACAGCAATTAATTGTCAGAAGTTTAAAGCCATCAACTACCAGTCATCATAAATCGAAATTTGGCACAAGTGGTTGTACAGCACAACCCCATTACCTTCACTACCCCACTTTACAGAGACGTAAATTGTCCCGCATTCACTGTGGAAGGAGCAAAAGGCAATATGACGTGCCCACACAAAGGTATTTCTTTGTGGCATTTAATGAGTCAGGTACGAAGAAATTATTGTAGATGCATGGGCAAAAGAGACATGTTCTGAACTTCGACGATGGCCAAGTGACGCCTACTGTAGCTTCAGATGAAGAAGAAGCCATGTATGTGGTTAAGAACATAAATGATAAAAATAAACATCGAGGCGTGTGTGTGTGTATATATATATGTACACACACACACACACATACACAATGCTCCACTAAAGACACCTACCACCAGCTGCACCGACAAAGAGGTGCAAGGTGGTGCGAGGTGGTGCAAAGTGGTGCGAGGCGGTGCAAGGGTGGTGCAAAGTGGTGCGAGGTGGTGCAAGGGTGGTGCAATTGTACAGTATCGGAATTTTGACATTTAATAATTCATTAAATCAAAAAATAAAACGTGCACAAAAACTACATTGCGTACAGTTCCTACAGTTTTGTTCGAAGCATAAACTAAGGGGTTTAATTCCGTGACAACTATGTCAATTGTTTGTCCGACAAACCTGGTCACTTTAAATGCAGGTAATTTGCACCATACTCCAAAAAAAAATACCGCAGACGCTTGCCTACAACCATGACCAAGCAAACCAAAACTGTGCAGGGAAAATGTCATTAATTTTTTGGAAAAACGAAAAGGGAAATCGAGTGAAGGCCAAAGTTGAGCTGATACGGTAAATTCATAAATTCATTATTATGACATAGGTCACTGACACAAGTTACTCTGTACAGTAACTTAATTCCGAAAAACGTAATTTACAGGTTATTTTTTGTTACTGAACCCTTTGTTATGTGCACCTTATGAGATTCAACCCGGCCTGTTGCATTACGTGTAATGTAAAGAAATACTCGTCAAGAAAGTAACTACGAATTAAGGCGGTGGGAGATTAAGGACCGCCACGCACCTTGAGAAAATTGGGCTACATTCTTGCCGGTCACGGAGTAGCCTATGTGACGTCAGCGGACCAAGTTTGGTCACGAACAAGACGTATGTCGAGGTTATGCATGTGCGCGATAAATCTATATGTAGAAATTCTCGCAACATATAGACCATGGAGGTTATAGCACGGAAATCTGTGCGTGACGGCAAAAACGCAAGCGTCTTATTTCCTAATGCAAACTTGCGCCCAAGATAACTGGTACGTTCTGCGTCTTCGATCTTTCATCCCACCTTCCCAAAGTCCTACGAAACCTTAAGCTATGTTACCATGCAGTGAGTGCCTACCTTTTCTGGAAGAACTGAAAACCTTCCGTGATACGCACTAAAAGAATCATGCATATAAAGTACGCTTCACTAATATCTTGCCAACAATAAATACCAACGTAGCGGCCATTAACAATTTTGAGATAGGAGAGAAAATGGTGCCACTTAATGTCTTGCGTTTAAATTTTGCATGGTAATGGATATTTGAAATACGTGCAACTTTTGTTAAGGTACCCCTTATACGTTGTAAAATGCGCAACGACCTGCCTTCCGCAACAAAGTTGTGATTAACTTCAGGCGTTACGGCGATAACAACGATATAAATCATGGGAGAGCAAAATGTGATATAATGCAAGGGGAAAAATCGTGCATGTACCTATAAAATTCATATGAAATATTTATTCACATAAAAAATAAATACACATACGGCGAAGGAATGAATTTTTGATGACGTGACAAGTTTAACACACTAAACTAGTACAGCTCGAGTACACAAATAAACAACATACCTATTAATTGTTTGAGCTAGCCTGACTTTCCCATAGACTGAAGCACCTGAAGCTCACCTGGTGTCGTAACGGCTTGGAAGACCTTCTTAACCTTTCAAAGCCTAGCGGTAACTTTACATACCACCAGGTTTAACACTGAAAAATTCTACGTGGTGCCCACATTGTGTTTATGTGTTTTGTACGGATCTCAGAACAAACAGCAACTTTTGCCTTATAAAACATTAAGAGACTGGTTTTTATAACCGAAGTGAAGAGTGTTTACAGCGCGGTACGCACTGAGTTCTTATATAAAACAGATACGCTTCGTCTTTAAAGGGTTAATCATGCCGCCGAATTCCCTTCACTATCTCACTTCTTACATTTCAGTAGCATATGTCCCATTCAAATATTGAAGAAAGAGTCTCTATGCTGTTGCATAAACTAACGTATTTCTTCAATTTTAAGAAGCAGTCCACCGTAAGACGCACCTTTCATTAAGCGGGCCTAATTGGTTTTCAGGAAAAAGTAGAGGTGAACTCGGTTATAACGTTACGAAACCGACCGAATATTTTGTATCGTTATAAACGAGTGTTGTTATAATCGAGGAGTATAATGTTATGGTTAGCAGTGACGAATGAATTCGCACCCCAGAAAATCTGACGCTATAGAAGAAGTGCCGTACAAACCGATGTCGCTGTAACCGGGTTCGACTGTACTTATATTAAAACAGTAATGGTAAATATTAAAACACAAAAGTGTTATATGAGTTTCGCGGGGGTTTTCACAGTTGTATCTAAAAATTCCGTTCTTATGGGACATGACGCTACGTCAGTGGGTAGTCAGATCCCGACGTTTCGAGATGAGGTATTGCCCTCATCTTCAAGTGTCCATAGTTCCAAGAAAACCACTACATATTAACAAACACAAATCAACACAAAACTGATAATTTCAATTAAACAGATCGCTTGTCTGTCCAGTCGCACACTCACAGTCTACACTTTCTTCTAAGTTGCTTCTTAAATCCAGACAATCAACGTCAGACCTGCCCCACAAGACAACATATCCTGCACCATAAAGTGCACTTGCAATGCAGCCTGTCGCGAAGGACGATAACCAAGTGTTCGAACAGTGCCAGTGGCAGTCACCGCCACCTCCCTTGCTGACAGCTGATTCTAAGAAAGATTTTAAGAAAAACAATGAGGCCAGATGCAACAATGAAGGCTGGCAGATCTCTCCCCACCGCAAAGCACCAGTTAACCCTTTAAAGACGAAGCGTATCTGTTTTATATAAGGACTCAGTGCGTACCGCGCTGTAAACACTCTCCACTTTGGTTATAAAAACCAGTCTCCTAATGTTTTATAAGGCAAAAGTTACTGTTTGTTCTGAGATCCGTACAAAACACATAAACGCAATGTGGGCACCACGTAGAATTTTTTAACGTTAAACTGGGTGGTACGTAAAGTTACCGCTAGGCTTTAAAAGATTAATATTAAAATACTTGGTGTTTCCAGCCTCCTAGCGCCGCCAGGTGTTCCACACATTTTCAACGGAAATACACAGAAATACTTTAGAAGTCTCCTTCTTTGCTCTCCGCGTTTGCTGTCCCGTGAATAGTGCTAAGGACATGAGGAGTTTCCTTGTGCTTAGTCATGCAATATAATTTCTCGACATCTACTCTTAGACTTCATCGAACGTACGATTCATCTCAATTTACAAAATTTTAAAGTGCGGAAAAAGTGGTTCTCATAATCGAAGAAATAAGGTATATACCGTCAAATGTCTGACACCATAGTTCCAATTTTTGACCTCTTTATCCTCACCTCATTTATTCCTTTCCTTTATCCCTTTCGTTTTCCCCCCCTTTCTCCTTATTTCCTACCCATATCGTCATTTCTCACGCTTTCTGCCTTTCCTTATCAGTTTGGAATCAACACAAATATGGAACATTTTACCCAGCTGAATAATAACCAAATATAAAAAAGAGGTTCTGAATCATGACTTATTTGAGTCTTAGGCTGTTTAACACAATTCTTTCAACTGCAGAAGCTTATAATAGTGAGTAGGCAACAAACTGCCTACAGCTGAAAATGATGTCTTCATGGAATTCGTATTTGCCTGGAATGATAGAGGAAAACTCTAAAATACGGACATCTGTTTACCTACAGCTTCGTTAAATAGATTATAACCAGAAATTTATAACAGACAGTCATCTCTGCTTCTCACCAATTCGAAAAAATCCAACAAACATGCTGTTAAATGTTAAAAGAGAGGCGAAATTGCAACTACTTGACGAAGATTTACTACCATTTAAATGAGTGGCTTCTAAGCATCTTTGCTGTCTGCCATCACTCGTTCGCCTAGCTTCCCCTGCCGGCTAGTCCACCCACTCATTATCTTGTTGCTGCATTCCAAACGTATGGCCAGCACCAAGGTGAACCTCCGGTTCGCAGATCACTGTCCAGTGTTTGACATGAGAAGGAACAGGCACTTGCGTGTTACAGATTAGCGTGTTTCAATCAGCAGAACACTTCCATGGTTTTCTTCTTCAGAATTCTACCAAAAGTTGCATCATCCTTTCCACTGTTCTCTCTATCTCTCTGTCTGATATTTATTCATAGACATTAACCCTTTAAAGACGAAGCGTATCTGTTTTATATAAGGACTCAGTGCGTATCGCGCTGTAAACACTCTCCACTTCGGTTATAAAAACCAGTCTCTTAATGTTTTATAAGGCAAAAGTTGCTGTTTGTGCTGAGATCCGTAGAAAACACATAAACGCAATGTGGGCACCACGTAGAATTTTTTAATGTTAAACCTGGTGGTATGTAAAATTACCGCTAGGCTTTAACCCTTTAAAGACGAAGCGTATCTGTTTTATATAAGGACTCAGTGCGTACCGCGCTGTAAACACTCTCCACTTCGGTTATAAAAACCAGTCTCTTAATGTTTTATAAGGCAAAAGTTGCTGTTTGTTCTGAGATCCGTACAAAACACATAAACGCAATGTGGGCACCACGTAGAATTTTTTAATGTTAAACCTGGTCGTATGTAAAGTTACCGCTAGGCTTTAAAAGGTTAATCCAATTTTCGTCAGATTCATTGTGGATGGCATACTATTGGAGACTGCGTCACCTTGTTGGTTCCTTCCCCGTCATAAACGAGTCCGCAGTGTTTTATCCGTGAAATATCTCAGCTCTTAACTACAAGTTAAATGTTTCACAATACCACAGTGAGTGTCAATCCGCAAGTAATATTCCCTGCTTAGACACGAAGCAGCGTTCAGTGATTTCATAATACAGGCCGTCATACGTTTCAGAAGAATGAGACGTCTGCTATTAAAAGCCATCCGAAATATAAAACATTGGCATAACACAGACTGTCCATTTTTATCGCGTCCCTACACAGCAGCTGTCACGTAGATGCATCGCATGGGAAGTCTGCATCCACCGCCTTGCAGTTCAGCTTACCTTCTTTCATACAAGAGTTTCGAAAATTCTCTAACTTAACGGCCGATGGAGGCTTCGTATTGGATCAAGCCAGCGTGTTCAGGGACAAGATAAAAAGGACACCCTATTTTCAAACACGCAAAGACCGATACTATCAGCTTCACTAATCCTGATTTTCATATCAGAGCATATGTTTAGAGGCTAGTCGCTAGAGTTGATATAACGTTGTTAAATATTCAAGTTTTTCCTCACATTCTATACAGCCACAGACATTTATACATTCTGTAATTCAAAAATCGTACGATTAACCGTGATATCAATCGTCAGATTGAGTGAGAATTTGGTTAGTATGTAGCAATGAATCGCGCTTTACATGTGTAACCGAAAACCTTACTCATTGCAGTGTTGAGAAGAACAGGACGCTTGCTTCAAGGCAAAAAGTAATCAGCTGCAAATTTCTTGCCCGCATAAATTAGCAACATTTCTAGACCCTGTTGCCGAAAAGAGGTTTACCATTAAACTGATGGCGACAGCACTCGCAGAACATTCCATACTTAGGTTGCGGGTTCAAGTCCCGCTTTGGGCGTTTGTTCGTATCTGATACAGTAAAGCCATTATGACGTCTGATGTCTTTCCCACACAGCCGTGTCACGTGTAAGTAGCGGTACCTACACATTTATTTGTGTCCAACTACTGCACACTTTTTTTACATATCCTACATGTTTCGGCTGAGACTATTCAGCCATCACCAGGGAGACCTCTTTATCACAGACAGCAGCAGCATGTAACTTCTCATGCAACGGTAGATATATATATATATATATATACACACACACACACACACACACACACACATCAGTTGTAACCGTAATCAGTACAGTATAGTTCAAAAATGCTAAAGTCAGTGTTGTTACATAAAATCCTTTTGGGCATAACATGTGTAAAATGTATAAAATATGATCTCTTTCCAAACATCTAATCCATGTTCGATTCCAGTTGTCTGGGGTAGAAACCTGTAATATATAATAATCAAATAAATATTAATTTTTTGAATCCATAATAATATACCAATAAATCAATATGTATCTATATCTATGTATCTATTACGGATTCAAAAAAATTAATGTTTATTTGATTATTATACATTACAGGTTTCTACCCCAGACAACTGGGATCGAACATGGATTCGATATTTGGAAACAGATAATGTTTTATATTTTACACATGTTATGCCCGAAAGGATTTTGTGTAACTACACTGACTTTAGCATTTTTAACTAAACTGTACTGATTATGGTTACAACTGATGTATATATATATATTTACCGTTGAATGAGAAGTTACAGGCTGCTGCTGTCTGTGATAAAGAGGTCTCCCTGGTGATGGCTGAATAGTCTAAGTCGAAACATGTAGGATATGTAAAAAAAATGTGCAGTAGTTGGACACAAATAAATGTGTAGATATCAAACAAGCACAATATTAAATATAGTACGTAGCGGTATGAATCAGTCGCTTGCCCTCTCGAACATTCACGAACAGCCAATTGCACTTCCTCATAATTATTAAATATTCCACTTCCTAACCTCCCAAGTGTCGTTTCAGTCACCCAAACACATGAGCTGTTGCGAGATGTTATAAGTAGGCACGCACAGCGACTCCACACAGCGCACATCGAAAATAGGCTAAGCTTTATTGCAGTCGTTTCACTGAGAACTTCTGCAACATCCACCCTAGTGGTTCAGTCGCTGAAGCAGCACTTCAGAGGTCTCATATTGTACAATAATAAAGAAATGGAAAACGTCATTCCTGAATGGCTGCGAATGCAATGTCTGATTTCTACAGCGATGGAAATCTTGAACATATTCCAAGATAGGACATTTTCATATGTGCTCGGGGAGAATTCTGCAAAATGGCAATTCACTGAAATAAAAGAGAAAAATATAGTTGTTGACATTGTTTACAATATATGTTGTGGTGGCGGATTTATTGTTGCCGTTTTTTCTTTACTAAGCACAACAGTGAAGAATCGCCTTGACATAGAAAAAATTTAACCCTGTTCTGTTTAATTCTTATGACCTGGAGAAAGTCAGTCATGGAACATATTCTTATTGGAGGGGTCTACAGTCAATGTTCGCCGGGAAGCTTCACTTTATGTGAAGCGCGTAACGAACTTGGTATTTTATGACGTAATGACCTACTGCTTTGTAAGGACTACATGTTGTCTGTATTCTACTGACAAAGCCAACTCCAGGAGTGAAGCTTTGGATTTTTATTCTGCAGGTGCCCGTTTCGAGATTCGGTTGAAGTACTATTCTCACTGACGTATTTCGTAGTTCTCCTCAATCTCTCAGTGCAAATGCCTAGCTAGCTCCTAGGCTAGACCGATTCCTTATACGTTCTTTGTTGTCTATTTACTGCCAACTAATCACTTGTTTATTCACTGCCAACCAATCACTTGTCTATTTACTGCCATCCAATCACTTGTTTATTTACTGCCAACCAATCACTTGTTTATTTACT
>BLKM01000214.1:169971-245167 GCA_013340265.1 Coptotermes formosanus
ACAACGCAGTACACAGTCAACAGCACATTCTCACTCAACTATGAAGTGCAACCTTAGTGTAATGATAACAAAAAAGTTCTCCCTGAAGATGACCCAGCAGGGTCGAAACATATAGGAGTGTGTTACGATTGATGATGAAACTCTCTTTGTGCATTTGTTGGTGATTAGTGTTTTTGTATAATATAGTGCACGGACATGGAACACATTAAACTTACACAATATAAATACTTCACAGATTTCATATACAGGGATATGGATCATCCTTACATTATATAACCATCTAAATAAATAAATACGTGAGTGTGTAACTAACCAACTAACTAAACAGGATCTCTTGTTACGCCGTGCAGGATAATAACTACGTTTCGACGTCCCTCCGTAACGGCAGCACGTAGTTATTATCCTGCACGGTCAATAAAACAGAATACTCTCATTTCAGCAACATCCGCCGTGAAGTTTGAAACTTCACTTTAGTTGGATGCACATGAACCCATCTGAACCCCCTGAAGATAGAGGCAACATGTTACTCCGAAACGGCAGATAAACTTACGGTCTTATACTACGTAATAACCCCCCCACAATTTCTCGTTCACTGGCATTATTATCTTCATGTCTGCATTACATTATTTTCAGCATGCCTAACAATGGGAACATCACTGTTCTTGACAATGGCTGTGTATCATTTTCTTAATACACTTCTTTGATGACTTTTTACATTGTCACAGTCGCAAATAAAACATTAAAAACACTAAAAACGCAACGTTTCGGAAGAAGCTTCTTTCTTCCTCAGGTCCTACTCTTAAAAATCCGGACATCCACATGTCGGCCAAGTTAGGTTTGGCATCTCTTATGGTTGGTTTGATGTGGTT
This sequence comes from Coptotermes formosanus, assembly GCA_013340265.1. Lineage (NCBI taxonomy): Eukaryota > Metazoa > Arthropoda > Insecta > Blattodea > Rhinotermitidae > Coptotermes > Coptotermes formosanus. Next base: position 170,841 of record BLKM01000214.1, read on the forward strand.
GATGTGTCAGGGCCAATATGTGGATGTCTGGATTTTTAACAATAGGACCTGAAGAAGGAAGAAGTTTCTTCGGAAACGTTGTGTTTTTAGTGTTTTATTTGCGGTGGTGACAATGGAAAAAGTCCTCAAAGAAGTGTACGAAGAAAATGCCTGACAATGGGTTGAATGCCAGACAAAATCCACAGCAGTAAAGTTATTTTCTTGAATTACGCCCTTTCAGGTTTCTTTGCTTTCTCTTAACAATGCTTTATTTCCACCTTTTACAGTACGCAAGGTCCTTTTAAAATTTCTCGTAACGTGTTGGAGGAATGTGACGAGTCATATTTTGCTTCTTATATATAACCTATATCCCGGATGCATACACTAACCAGAAAAGCAAAACACAACCAAAACCATCTTTATAAATTACTGACACGTGGTAATTTCGATTTTACTATCTATTATCACAAATCCTTATATCCGTGTTTTCCTTGCGACGCCCCCCTTTCCTTTGTTTGCAGGATGTCCTACCGTAGGAAATGTCAATTTATTTTGTCTGCAGTTATCGAAGTAAATGTTTCACAAAGTGTGGACAAACACGATATGACTTGGAAATTCTCTAGTCCGTACTTGGGCTGTTTCCTTTACACAGCTTTTGTCCAGTTCCCTGTGTGGAGAATGTAGGCAGCCGTTCTTGGTTCCTTATGTTAAATAACCGGGCTACATGTGATTGTGTGCTGTACAGGGCCTTCAGCCTGTAACTCTGCACGCGATTTCAATGTATTTGTCTTCGTAACAGCTTTCGCAACAGCAGCACTGTTTATATTTGTATTTGGTGCTGAAGGATAGACTGGGCTGGTCTTTCTTTCTTACTTCTTGTTATTCTATACTTATTCCGAAGGGACACGAGGTGGCGCAATTAGTTGATGCACTGTGCTACAAGCCGGAAGGTCGCGGGTTAGATTCCCGATGGTGTCATTGGCACTTTTCATTGACACAATCCTTCCTGACGCACTATGTCCCTGGGGTCCATTCAGCTCCTAACAGAAATGAGTACCAGGAATATTTCCTGGGAGGTAAAGGCAACCGGTGTGTAGGGCTGACAAACTTACGACCTTCATGTGCCGATTGTCTAGCAATCTGGCAGCCTCAACCTCCTGGAACCCTCAGGGCGTGTCCTGGCCTGTACAGGGATAGCTTTACCTTCACGTATTCCGAAATTAAACCGCTGTTGCGAGACGTTCACGCTTGGTGCTCGTTGGAAGATCGTGTCCGGTTTCCCGCACCGGCCTAGCTACCTCACATAATAGCGATAGTGCTTCGTTCTGAGTGACGTTAACACTTTTTTCCCATGAGTTAAGACGACACTGCCAATATTATGAATATTATGAAAGACATCATGGATTAGCGCGTGGATATTATGTCACACCCTCATGTGACAGGCGCTTTTTATGATTAGTTCTTTGCCCTTATTTTAACACCGCTTTATCCCATGGAATTGTGTTTCTTTAACCTTTGTGTAGGGGGCTGGGCGAATCTCACTTTAGGTCTGGAAGTGACAATAAAGAAAAAAACTTATGCTTGTTAATTCTGTTTTCGCTGTCTGAATTATTGTTATTATTTTAATAATGTTGATTAACCGACATAAATTCAGGCGTTTTATGAAACCTCATGGCCAGTATTGTTAAATAAATTACAAATAAGACACCGTAACAATACTCCGCGGAAAGCCTGAGGAGAACACAAACATTTTCAGTTATGGTAGCCGGTTTTCACATAAGGACTACAACCCGGACGTCCCAAGTACCTTACATAACTGCTACCGGTACAGAACGCCAGACTTTTAGAAACGTTTAGAGCAAACATTAACTATGTAACGCTGCAGGAGGTTTAGAGACTTTCCTGTACATTTAACACTGAGGTCAGATTTATATCAAAACACAGGTTTGTGCTTTCCACACACAGAGGCACTGTAATATTATGAAACGTGCGTGAAAGAACTAAAGCAGTCATGAAAGCTTGGCATAATTCTCACTTCAGCGACCTTGCGTTTAGAACTACAAATTATAATACAACCCGCACATCGGCTGCTCCTAGTGGGGCGAAGTGGTGAGGCAGTAATGGTAGAAGCACCTGAAGGAAAATCGTAACTCCAAAATATTACTGTTAACCACGGTCGGTAATTGTAGGAATGCCTGAAAGAGCGTCATAACTTCAAAATGGATTGTTAGCAAGATGCCAGTATGTTACACATTTTCGTCCGATTTGGATACAATTCGGCGTACAGGATCTCCATATAAGGCTGCTGAGGAACTCGTGTTTGGTGAGAATCGCTAAAGAAAAGGTATCTTTTACTGACGTGTGTGAAACAGAATTTTGCCTGTATTTTTCTATACTCTTTGTCTGAGCTGACTAAAATTGGGCACAGAAATGCCCAGAAAACTTTATTTCGTTCGTACGGATTTCGTACGAACGGGCGCAGTGGAAGAAACTCTTTACTTGGAGGCGTGAAGTAATTCATATTCTTACGTTCTGCTTTTATTTTCTGATTTGGGTGAAATTTGGTACGATCAACCTACACACAATGCTGTTAGCCACTTGCGAGCTTCGTAAAAATCAGTACAGGGAAAGCCATACTTTTCTTACGGACGTACATGGAATCACATTAACCCTTTAAAGACGAAGCGTGTGTTTTATATAAGGACTCAGTGCGTACCGCGCTGTAAACACTCTCCACTTCGGTTATAAAAACCAATCTCTTAATGTTTTATAAGGCAAAAGTTGCTGTTTGTTCTGAGATCCGTACAAAACACATAAACGCAATGTGGGCACCACGTAGAATTTTTTAATGTTACACGTGGTGGTATGTAAAGTTACCGCTAGGCTTTAAAAGGTTAAGCGTGCACCGTTAAACTTGTAACATTTATGAAATAAAGAACGCCTTGATGAATTCAGTAATACTACACCGTATATCATTCAATCTTTGATTTCAGGCTTCCGCCGCGATACTGATGAAACCTGCGCTCCTCTGGGGTGTAACGCAGCGTCGAGTGGTAATCCTTCACCGACGTTTCGGGACAATGTATCGGTCCCATCTTCAAGGGTCAAGAAGTCCAAGAAGTTCTTGCAATTCTTGATCCTTGATTATCGGACCGATATATTGTCCCGAAATGTCGGTAAAAGATTACCACTCGACGCTGCGTTATACCCCAGAAGAGCCCAGATCTCATCATGCAATCTTGTTTTTCTACGTTAATGAAATATGCAAATTCCAAGTAGCGTGATATGACTCATTATGACCATAACATTTTATCCGCCTGACATTCATCGTTATGCTAGTACACCTATACAGTTTTTTTCTGCAGCCAGATTCGTTATGCCTTATCCAACCTGCTGAACAGATATCTTTGTACCTGCCTAGCTTGGGTGAACCTACCAGGAGCTTATGTCAACATTAAAATGGCTCTATTTCGCTACAGTGAAATTTAATGCAAGGTTACGTAGGCATTAGATTAATTCATGAACCGGAAATTTTAGCAGGTACACCCTAGTTGACATTTCTCACAGCAAACAGGTTTTTAAATTATACAATTATACCCGCGTCACTACCGTTATATAACCATTCTGTGCACAGCTAAGCCCTGTGGCTTGTTCCAATTGAGAGTTATTTCTGAAGTAATTAATCCAGCAGACATTTGATACGAATATTTCGAACCCAGTGTGAGACTACTTCCTGCACAAGACAACCAAACACAGGAAAGCAATAACAAGCACTGTACTAGCAGCCAGGTTACAGTGTTCGGACAGCCAAAAAAAAAAAAAAAAATAGTGCGCAAAATGGACTGCTCATCTTAGTCGAAAATCCTAAAGTCAAGGAAGTACTTCGAAGACCTAGGAAGATATCAAAATGCATCCTAATGAACAGGGCGGAAAGGTGTAAACTGGATTCAACTGGCTTGGGATAAAGGCCATTAATTCGGTCTTGTGAACATAGTTACAAACCTTTGGGTTCCATAAAAGGCGGGACACTTCTTGACAAGTTCCACAACTACTAGCTTCCCAAGCAGGACGCTCCTTTGCAAAGGCACTTAACGGTCCTGCATCTTTATTACTATGCCACAAAAGCACATGCTGCTTTATTTTTACCGTCGTCTCTGACGTCTGTTACATACGTAAAGAATTTAAATTGATGGTAAGGTAATGCTAGCGAAGTTTCCTCTGAAAGCGAAGTGGTGAAGCGGACAGTCTCTGGTTTTAGCCCCCATCTGTGACTTGAACAGAGACAGATCTACAGCCGGTAACGTAGAAGAGTGTGAGCGGCCTTCCCACAGCTTCCGGATGATTCCTATCTGTATAATAAACAGCATGATAAACGATAATAAAATTCATATCTAAAAATGGCAGTGAAATTAAGCAAACAACATGGGAGGATTTCAGATCGCTTCTGTAAGCCTGCATGAATTACAAACGGCGGTATCAGGAAACTCGACCGAGGTAAGACAAAGGTAAGTACAGCCAAATAAATGATCGACTGGTACCAAAATGTAATAACGAAGGAGAATTTTGATAGAGAATCAACAGTCAGATGGCTTATACGAGGCAAATTAGACCCTACACCGAGGAATTCATACTTGCAGTACAAGAACAGGTGAGAGCAACCAGTAGTTGCAAAACTTACACAAACCTGCAAGGTAAAACTCCCTCCAATGTCGTCAATATCATAACTATACAGCAGAAAATAGACCATATTTTATATATATGCTCTATGCTACACATATCAGACTATTTACAGATACAAAATCAGGTTAAAAATATAATTTACATTGCATTCACAGTTTAGCATGGGCTCAGTATATAATCAATATTATAAACACATTACTAATCATCACACCCTCGATACTTCAAAATGAGAATTACAGCCTTCACTGAGATGCTGGTAATAACTATTACGCTTACAGATTGCAGCAAATTAAGTATAGTTCTTTAGGTTAGAAAGGCTAAAGTGGCCTTATAATGACGGTCCTACATCAATCAACGCTCAGTGCTTTGAAAAGGAAGAAAAGAATGCAAAGAATAAAATCTCGATAGTAAAGGTAAAGGTTCACCCTATAACAGGACCTGAGGGCCCAAGAGGGGGAGTAGAGGTGTAGCTCTACCTTTTCATGAGCCTCGGCACGAGGAGGGGATGAGGTGGCTAGCCCCACGCCCCGGCCGCTTTACCTCCAGGAAAGAGACCCGGTACCCATTTTACAGGAGAATGGGTGGGCCCCAGGGCCGGTCTGGACGGCTGCGAAAAATCTCGCCCCCACCGGGATTCGATCCCCGGACCGTCCAGCCCGTAGCGAGTCGCTACACCGACTGAGCTATCCCGGCCCACTAAATCTCCGTAGTGTAGTTGATCATATCAGCCACAAGCGCTGTATCTCTCAGTCTTGGCGAAAACCTGATAATATTTGACTTAAAAATTTGAAATAATAAGCAGGTCAATCTTTGTTTCTCAAGATCGACACCTTGTCATGAAGTTTCAAGCAACACACGAAATGCATTAAAATCAACCTCCACACCCAAAACAGAGCAAATTTAAACAATAGCATAGTAACAGCAACCGCAAAACGACAATATTTCTCTCTACGCCAGTGGTGCACAAATCCCGGGTGCCAGGAAGCCAAGACGAATAAATTTCTTACGGTGGCGCCTAAAGTTTGTAGATGCTCAGCATGTCACCTTCTTCATGTCTGTTACAGAGTGTTACAGAAAACAAAATGTAAACGTTTTATAAATTTATTTTCCTTTCATACTTTACTATCACTTGAATAAAAATATATTTGTTAATTTTGGTATTTATTGTCCCAGTTAGCATATATTCAATATGTATATATAAGTACAAGATCGTCAGAGAGCCAACAACATATGTTTTATTATTATATATAGATTAAAATGCGGCAGAAACCAGTTGCTCTGTTTTTAATCTATATATATAATAAAACATATATTGTTGGCTATCTGACGGTCTTGTACTTATATATACATATTGGATATATTTGTTACATTTTCTATAAGAGTTCTGTAATGTTACGTTAGATAAAAGAGAGTTATTTTCACAGACATTCCCACTTCTATTTGAGTATTTCTCCAAAACCACACACACAACAGTTTTTTGACAGCTGAGCAATCAGTGGCTCAGAAACTGTAAAAGTGACCAAAAAAGTTAAAAAATTTTATACAGTGTAAAGAGTTACCCGCGTGGAGCCTCGGCAGACACATCGGATCGCCTGACATGATTATAGTAGTTTCCACAACTCATTCCTCCGACGAGTACTACACGCTGCCTTGCAATAGGCCGCGACCTTTCCTTACCTGTCAGTTTCACTTCATTGTGCACAACCAAACATCTAATTCAGCGTCAAATAATATTTAAATTTGACACAACGTTTGCACTTAAAATGCGGGGCCATAAAGTTGTATTTAGTGTCACTTCGCGTTTAGAAGTGATTTAATATGAAATTAGCAACAAGTTACAAGTCGTCTGTTAACCAAAAAGACGAAGTTCAAATGACAGGCAATATGCGACGTAATGTGAATAATCAAAGAACATAGCACAGACATAAAACAGTAGCCAAACAGTAGCCAACCATGAGAACTCCTTACTCATCAAAAGTAATTTCTAAGTTACCAAGGTTCTTGTCTACCCCTTAACATCCGACGATTATGGACTAACCTTACACCGGTAGCTCGGTCAATATTGCACAACAAGAGCTGCAAACAAAACGTGAAATAGCATCGTAATGGCAATTCCAAGGTATGAAAGCAACACACATTTTTTCTTTCATTCTGACCGGCGATGTTGGGTAACGGAGAGGTGCTACTTCCTGCATTGTGAATCCCCCTTGGCAGGCAGAGAAAATTCCTCCCATCACTTCCAAAAACATTTAGGTTTAGTGCGTTCTCTAAGAGTTGTGAAGTGCAATTCGTATATACTAAGTAAGGACAGAGGTTAATGGCACGGCCGCCGGTCACAAAAGTAGGGCAGATATTAAAGACATAGTCGGACATAACAAGATTTTATTGTACACTTAACAATGAGTTCTGATGCAGTATATAAATGGTGGAAGATTTATCATATTTTCTCAGTTTTGTTGAACTGTCTCGAAAGACGCAAGTTTTAAATCTAATGAGATAATTAGTACAGCAGCATGTTAAGGTAAATTTCAGGAAACCTTATACTTGCATAACGTGGAAATGCACATAATGTGCTCCGTCTGTTGACGACTTCGAAAACCGTAAGAACTCAGGGGAAAGTATAGGCTTACTGGACATATAATATTTAATGTGTTCCATGTCCGTGCACTATATTATACAAAAACACTAATCACCAACGAATGCACAAAAAGAGTTTTATCATCAATCGTAACACACTCCTACATGTTTCGACCCTGCTGGGTCATCTTCACGGAGAACTTTTTTGTTATCGTTACACTAAGGTTGCACTTCATAGTTGAGTGAGAATGTGCTGTTGACTGTGTACTGCGTACTGTGTACAGCACATTCTCACTCAACTATAAAGTGCAACCTTAGTGTAACGATAGCAAAAAAGTTCTCCCTGAAGATGGCCCAGCAGCGTCGAAACATGTAGGAGTGTGTTACGATTGATGATAAAACGCTCCTTGTGCATTTGTTGGTGATTAGTGTTTTCGGACATAAAATATGTTTTATTCTTATCTACAAATTTTATTCAAATATATTCGTTTTCTTTAACATTTAGCGAGTTTCTCCCGATGTGTGCATAGAATCCCACACAGATCTACAGAGGTTTAAGGTGGTTGTTAAAATTATCCAGTCTGAACACAAATTTTAAACGTTTCATCAAAATCTTTCAGTAATATTCCCCAATCACAAATATCAAAATTTCCACAATACTCGTTGCCTGCAACTGAAATATATGTAAGACTGAATTCAGGCAACACAACTTGAAGCTAAAGTACACTGCATATATATTGAATACCACGGTTTAGTTTGTCTTCTGCACCGTCACGGATGAATGCCTCTGGTCTGTTGTGACTCAGAATCATTCCGCAACTGAATAATTAGCCGCTATCGCTCTGTCCTTATAGCGACTAGGCCACAGGCTGGACGGTCAGGAATCCTAGTTCGATTATTTTTTTTTAGTGATGAAGGGCCCCGCAGCAGACTCTACGGACGCACTGCAGCCTTGAGGCTTATTGTGCAACTCTATGATGAAGATGATGATTATTTTTGTCCTTTTCCTAGTAATGGAGCACCGGTGGAATGAAATTGACAGGGAAAACCCTGTCCCAGTGCCACTTTGTCCACCACAAATCCCACATGGACTGACCCCGGGATCGAACTCGGGCCTCCGCGGTGGGAGGCCGGCGGCTAACCGCCTGAGCCATGGCACGGCCAGTAGTTCGATTCTTGGGAAGAGATCCGTCCCTTTCGCAGAGCGTCCGGACCGTTCTGCACCCCACACAGCGTCCTATTCTCTGGGAACCGAACGAACTTTCCCCCGGAGATTTAAGCGGACTTACTGCGAAGCAGACAGGTCACTTCGCTCTACAGCCGAGATCAAGAATGAACGGCGCTAGAGGCCTACTTGCATTCCCTCACATGTCTTCACGGCTTACACATGGACAAGTTCCGTCACCCTTTCTGTACACTTACATATTTTGCAGGCCTGTGTGGATGGAGTGTCACACCAATCTTGCACTTGTGTAAAGTCCTTGTACTTAACTCCATACCCTTTTATGACATTCTTACTTGTCATTCAGTCAGTACATTCTGTCGTACAATTTAAGGCAAACCCATCACATATAAGGAGCCACACTTGCATATGCTAACATTTTGATTGAATTCTGTATACCAATTTATGATTTAGAAGTCAGAGAGTGTTCTGCATTGTTCTGAATTTCTAAGAAACAGCACGCAACTTTATGCATAATGAGAAGTTTCACAGTTTTGCACACTGCAACAAATATCACTTGGGTGATAAAATTAAAGACAGTAAGAAAGCCAAAGAACGTAGCACGTATGAGAGCCATGAGAAGTCATAAAACTGGTAGTCGGAAAATATGAATATGGTAGATATAGGTGTAAAAGGGCGAATAATAATAAAACTGGTCTTGAAGAAATATTGTGTGGGAAGGTGGATTTCATTATGGTGACTCAGACACAGATTACGTGTGGGCAACTGTGAATAACATAGCCTTCCTCTTTAATTAAAAGCGGGGAATTGGAAAGTAACTGATCGAACGTTACGTTCTGTAAGAGGAATCTGACGCACAGCTTTCATTTGTGAGATAGAATGTCATTTTAACTGAACTTCCTCAAGTGTGTCCCATTACTAGCCCTTCCCAGAACGAAATACACTGCCGAAAAAACGTGTTGACAAGTATTACGGATGTCTTCTTACGTGGAAATTTCTAACTGCACCACTGAAAAACAAGGAGTCACAGGGTCTCATTCTTTACAGTTAAAGAGGCGCAATTCCCAACCTGAAAATTTCGGAGGCAGACGAAGTGTTTCTCTGTTGCAAATGTTTGAAGCTGAATATCTAATTCAAGTTTCGGTGGTCACGGTTTAGATTCTAAGCCCGGAATCAAGCTATCCAAACTAAAGTTCTTTGTGGTATTTTTCAGCGCTTCAAGACAAATATTAGAACAGTACCTTAAGAAAGACCATGGCGGCTTCCTGCTCAATTTTTACTAATTCGTCTTTTAGAGTCATCATGCCATTTAACGGTAAATATTTTATACAGTTGTACAGTGGTTAACAAAACTTTAAAAGAAAGAACATCTCGTTAAAACGGCGTACGGAGAAGACGTTATTACGGAGTCGCAAACTTGAATTACACGTGTTGCTGTGTAGGTCGGTTCGCAGAGTAACCTGTTCTTATACCTGACCTTCGCTACGTTACCTCTCAGTACTGAATTGCAATCTCAGTTACATATGGCAGCACGTGGGGAATATTAAACTCAACCACGTTCTATCTATCTATCTATCTATCTATCTATCTATCTATCTATCTATCTATCTATCTATCTATCTATCAATTAATTAATTAATTTATTTATTTATTTATTTACTTATTTATTTATTTATTTATTTATTTCTATTAGGTGGTATATACCATTACCACGGGACACCTTCGCACTGACATAGTTACTGTGTCAGCATACTTATTGTTCCCCCTGTGGAGGGCAACAATACATCAAAGTTGTCGAGCATGTAATTTCGATATTTTACTATAGAAGTGCTGAAACCCCCGAGCACAGCTCGAATCAGGGACCTTCGATACACGGGGAGGAGGGAATACCTGTAACATGCACGGGAAAGACCAGAAACGCAAACAAACAAGAGACGCAATGTACGTATAAAAGTAACAATGAGGCATCTTCGACTAACTACTGTTGCAGTGGAAAAGCAGTAAGTATTGCATATTCTGTGTGTCTGTAGAGTTACTTAGCCAGCACGCAAAGCGCACGTGCCGTATTATATTGCCATCTGTGGCCTGTCCGGCTGTACCATATTTTACTTCACTATCTCATAAAGGGTACGATTTTCGGGAAAAAAAAGTATTGAACATAAAACGTGTGTTTTGATTTTCTCTACAATATTTGTCTGAAACATTTCTCATTCTGAGAAGAATTCAGCGAGCGGGTCACTATAAATGTACGTAGGTCTTCTTCATGTGAAGTACCCGTGATTCTTGTCAGACTTAAATTAAATTTGAATTTTCTCGACAGATTTTCGAAAAATCCTCAAATATCAAATTTCATGAAAATCCGTCCAGTGAGAGTTGCGTTCTCCCATAAGAACGGAGAGACATGACGAAGCTAACAGCCGCGTTTCGCAATTTTGCGAAACGCGCTCAACAAAACTGTAAACGGAAAACTGTCAGGAAGTGCCTCTTCTGAAGAAAAGGGCCTAAATGAGATGATATTGAAAGCAAGTAAGTAAGTAAGTAGATAGGTAATTAAGTAACTAATTCCATAGAGCAGAGTCATTCCGGAAAACCTTCTAAATCCTCAGCTACTCAAAACATTTCCTGCATTTTATAGAAGTCGAAAATTCATTAGTGCTTTCCCAAAGCCCGCCACTTGACCTTATTCTGAGCCAGATCAATCCAGTCGACGCTTTTAGAACCAATTTCTTTAAAATCCATTTTAAGGATAACATCGCGTCTATCATTAGGTCTTCCAAGTGGTCTCTTTCCTTCAGATGTTCCCACTATAAGTCTGTATGCACCATGGGTGTCACATGCCCCTCCGACCTCATTCTTCTTGATGTGATCAGCCGGATAATATTTGGCGAGAACGGAAATCATGCCATTGAAACTAATCTTACAGCAATAGGGTTGAAGGTGTAGATTCGATACATCTGGAGCAGGACAGGAGCAAATTCCATCTGTTAAGAACTTCCGGGCCTTCCAATGGCGGCGAAATTGCAAGGTTGTCCCAAGAAAGACGGCTTCACAAGAGGACCTTTTCCATGGAGTTACTCTGCTGTCATAGCACTAAGATCCATGGGTGGTGCAGAACAGGACCCTCCAGTTTTCCCCCCTCTGGCTACTGCCGTATTCCTCCTGCAGCACCCACATGACCATGCCAAAAACGCAGAGCACTTTTTAGCGAAGGGTGTGTGTATTTCTACCGGTACGTACGTAGGCAGAACAGCATCACAACTGGGGAGAATTATAAGGATATATACGCTGGAAAGAAAACCGTCAACTCACTGTGGTAGTTACGGGTAGGATTTGTTGAGGAAAATTTTCCCGTGCTCTCAGCATAGATTTTTTTTTTTGGCGGAGAAGGGCCCCGCAGCAGACGCTACGGGCGCACCGCAGCCTTAAGGCTTCTTGTACAACCCTGTGATGAAGACGAAGATGATGATTATTTGTTGTCCTTTATGTAGTAATGGATCACCGGTGGAATGAAACTGACAGGGAAAAACCAAAGTACTCGGAGAAAAACCTGTTACATTGCCACTTCGTCCACCACAAATCCCACATGGACTGAACCGGGATCGAACCCGGACTCAGCACAGTTATTAAATTCATCTACCGAACGTGAGAAACACGCTTAAGTACCTCAGTCGTTTAACATTAACTGACCAAAGACTTCCAGAGTATTGAGGGCTAGCAATCTATCTGAACTTTATAAAGGAAATCCTTCGTCATTTACGTCAGAAGATTGCATAGACTTCTGATGCAATCGGGACGATTTAACGATCACAACAAGTTTATTTGCCGTCATCAATAGCAAATAATAAAATTATTAACGGTCATTGGTGGATTGTGAAGGGAGAAGAAAAGAACACAAAGACAGTTTCGGAGACGCCTGTGATACCAGAATGAATGCTCGACTGGCAGACAATTAGCAACGCCCACTATTGTACTGTGCCTTAGTTGTCGGACAGCCAGTGTTCAGCTGGCAGAAGAAATGCAACAAACAGCTTCAATATGCAGAGTAAGATGAGTCTGCATCTCAGTAAACATGGTCACACTTTTCCTTGCAAATAACACAATTGCATGCTTGAAGTCAAATCCAACAAGGCAGTGGAACATTTTTGTGAACTTGTTTTCCTCTTCTTGCTCGTGTTCTTTTACTGACCCTGGTAAATAGTATGTGTTGAGGGTGTTTACTTTTGGTAGCCAATTGTCAACCAGCACTCTGTGTCCTGTTGAATTAAGTGTTTCTTTCGTTTTATGAATTTCTGTGTTCAAGTTTCATACTAAATTTAGTTATGAAATGCCAAAGGGTGCTTTATTCTTTGATGTAATGCTTGGTTGTTGTTGTAGGCATACGGGTGGGGAAAAAACATAGCGTACTTGTAAAAAGTAACAAGCAACAAGTTATAATGTGACTTTAATCAGTGGGACAGACAACACAAAATAACAATGCCATCACGGCCTGGTTACTCTACAGCATTTTTTGAGGCTGTATGGGGCCCTCGTTTCGGGGGGCGCCGAGAAAATGAATTCTTTGTTAGTCTGACCGCTGCCTATCTAATCACTGTAGGCGTAGAAGATTACTGCTGCGCCTGATCACACTCAATGAGACGCGCAGGCGCGCGCGCGCGCGCGCGCACACACACACATACACACACACACACACACACACACAGAGAACTCGATAGGACTCCTCTGGAAGAGGGATCGGCCGGTCGCAGAGACATCGCCCTTACAATATGCAACAGTAAAAAAAAGACATCCATGCCGACGGCGGTATTCGAACCCGCAATCCCAGCAAGCGAGAGGTTCCAGACCCAGGCCTTAGAACACGCAGCCACCGGGATCCGCCATCAAAAATATACTTATGCAAATTGGAAATACCCTGTAAGGGTATTGTCGATTCAGGGATAGCGTTGGGAGGGCCCCAAATTTATTTTTGCGTTGTACCCAGAAATGTTGTAAAGTGGCCAAGCAACGTAACGTACCCGAAAAGGTGCCTGATGCCAGAATACAACAAAAAGAATTCACCGGTTCCTGCACTGAACACCACAGACGGTTAAGATATATAAATGCGAAAAAAGCAGTAGGCCTTGATAAGTGCGAAGTGTATATTTTTAGGTTTAAGGCGTTTACATTGCAAGTGTACGCCTGAGTGTACGTTACATTGCAAGTGTACGTTACATTGCAAGTGTACGTTACATTGCAAGTGTACGCCTGAGTGTACGTTACATTGCAAAACTTGCAATGCCCTTAAGATAAGCGAAGGTAAAGCAATCCCTTAGGGTTACAGGAGTTTGAGGCTCCCAGATTTTTAAACAGTTGGCATATGAAGGAGGCAAGGCTGTCAGGCCTACGCAGCGGCCGCCTTTACCCCCCATGAAATTCTGTTAAACAGTGAGTTGACCTCAGGGCCATAATGCGACCGAAAAGATTATGTCAATGAAAAATTCCAATGACACCCTCAGGAATCGAACCCGCGACCTTCCGGTTTGTAGTGCAGTGCCTCAACCAACTGCGCCACTGCGTGCCCCATTTGAGATAAGTAAATACCCCAAATATGGCAAAGACGTGCGGAAACATATACGGTGAATTAAGGGACTGTAGTAAATGTGGCAGCACAAGACGGTTTTTCGTAAGTGCCTTGCGAAGTTCTACTGAAGTTTCCTCCTTTAATGGGCATATAAAATATATCTCACGCACGCACGCACGCACGCGCGCGCGCACGCACACACACACACACACACAGTGGAATCAGATCCTTCCAACACGAAACAGGCGAAACGAAACGCTGAGAATGTTAGTTCTTAGCTGGTGCATGCAGTGATTATTTCCTGGGATAACTTACCCGACTATGATAAAAATTATAATATTTACGGGTTACCGTGCGGCGAAAACAGGTAACTGAAACACAAATTTAGGGTCTATCGCTTAAGTTCTCGCAGCTTGTGTCTAATCTATAATTTAGGCTTTCGGAATTAGTGTCGCTGCGTGCCGAAGCTGTTCTAACTTTCTTAACACATTGAACTTGCCATTTTAATGTAACTAAGAAACCGGAAGGTAAGTGAAAGGATATACACTTTTTGCGGTTAAAGTAAATGGGGTATTGTCTGATGTCTAAAATTAAGCGGTAACTTAACACTCCAGAAACACCAGATGAAGCATTTACTTCGATAAAGCGGAAGCCCTCGGTTACGCGAAAAGCCATGTGGCGTCATAGACAGAAGACTGCAAAACAAAAGGTGACAACCTCAACTCTTACAAGCATATCGTCACAAAACCTGTCGAAAAGAATCAGACACCCCCAAAAATTCAACCTTAGAAGTCATACAAAATTAACCCTTTAAAGACAAAGCGTATCTGTTTTATATAAGAACTCAGTGCGTACCGCGCTGTAAACACTCTCCACTCCGGTTATAAAAACCAATCTCTTAATGTTTTATAAGGCAAAAGTTGCTGTTTGTTCTGAGATCCGTACAAAACACATAAACGCAATGTGGGCACCACGTAGAATTTTTTAATGTTAAACCTGGTCGTATATAAAGTTACCGCTAGGTTTTAAAAGGTTAAGACAGCCTGGCTTCACTTCAACCCTTTTTCTTAAGTGTATTGCCTCATCCCGTTGCATAACATGAACTCCAAACCTGTCCCTGTCTTGCTCCTATTCCTAGACCGATATATATTAGCCCACTTTCATCTCCAACCTCACACCACTAATCACGCTTACCGCTCTGTGTGCTTGCGGTAGACGGTGTAGCGCCTGCAGATAAGAGTGCTTTGAGCTACTGGTAATTCAGACATGTGCAAACCGGTCTGAGATTTGAAAATCGCGTTCATAATTCGTCACTTTTGTGATTACGTAACCGAACTGTCCACACAACAGGCAGAAATCAGCCACCATTAACTGAATTAAAATGTCTGTGCAATGCTTTAAGAAAAAACTACACAAGAGTTTTAAAATTGACGGCGATCAGTCAAATGATCATTCACATGACAGAACCCTTCAAATCAGGCACAAATTGCTGTACAAACGTGTACTGACAGATGATTGCTGTACACAACCATTGTGCATATTTCGACGTGTGTTATGTTACTGTGCTGAGGCAATACGAATTGAGGCAGCACTGTGTTCAGGAGAGGCACAAGTAGCACCTACTGCCAGTAACAAAACCTCCTCTTGCCAAACACGACATCTTATTTTCTAGACAGAGCAGATTCTAAAGTTATAGCATTAAAAGATAGTCATAAGCACCACCGGAGCTCGAAAGCAATCACACCTCTGTTTGTGGAAACGCCAGCAGATCACTCATGTTCTGCCCTGCTATCCGTTGAGCCTGATATGAACATGAAGACGGAGACTTAACCGTTTAAAGCCTAGCGGTAACTTTACGTACCAACAGGTTTAACATTAAAAAATTCTACGTGGTGCCCACATTGCGTTTATGTGTTTTGTACGGATCTCAGAACAAACAGCAACTTTTGCCTTATAACACATTAAGAGACTGGTTTTTATAACCGAAGTGGAGAGTGTTTACAGCGCGGTAGGCACTGAGTCCGTATATAAAACAGACACGCTTCGTCTTTAAAGGGTTAATTTAACCTTTTAAAGCCTAGCGGTAACTTTACATACGACCAGGTTTAACATTAAAAAATTCTACGTGGTGCCCACATTGCCTTTATGTGTTTTGTACGGATCTCAGAACAAACAGAAACTTTTGCCTTATAAAACATTAAGAGACTGGTTTTTATAACCGAAGTGGAGAGTGTTTACAGCGCGGTACGCACTGAGTCCTTTATAAAACAGATACGCTTCGTCTTTAAAGGGTTAAAAGACGCCAAAGAATCAACATTCGACGCGACTAAACCCGCGGGCAAACGTTATAGACAAACTGAGCCTGGTTGGTGGATTTATAAGGAAAACTTAAAAGCAGGCTGCAGAAAACTACACATGAGAAATTTCATACGAGTACTTCTTATTCGTCATCAAACATTAGTAGTCTTAACTTGGGTCATCCAGGTGTTTTACTTCAATTACAGTAATAACGGACAGCCAAGCTGTTCGCGACACGCAGTTATAACATCTGGTTTTCAATTCTCAAACAAAAAAAAAACTTAAGGAAATATACCCCGCTGATCCAAAAACCTCTAAAAAGTCGCCCAGTTTACTTAAAAATTAAAATGAAAACACCTACACTGCCAACATAAATCTTAAAGCATGTTACGGAGTTATTTTACAGTTTTGGGCTGCCCTCATAGCAAAACTGGATCGTGCCTTCCCTATTTCACGAAAAATGCGACTCACCGTCAAGACTAAATAAGAACCATCTTCTGAAACGGATTCGAGTATTTTACGGCATATGAATGGATGCTGGGTCAATCACTATATTAGCTTAGGGTTATGTTACTCCAGTTTTTTCTCTGACTGGTGTTACAGCCTAAAAACAGTGGATTAGTGAATTTTTCACCGATGTTTTTATACTATTTTTATACTTTTTATATTATTTGATTAAGGATCTGTGTTTTTTACATTTATACATGTACCTGAAGATGGTTCGGCCGAGCCGAAACATGTAGCATATTGGCACAACCTTGGAGTAGAATGGCGTAGTGTGCAGAATAAATATATGCTGTGGTGTGTCAGACTGTGTTTATTATTACTGTAAACATTACTAGGATAATCAAATGAAGGATAAGATGGGCAGGATTTATAGCGCAGACGAGAGGGATTACAAGGGCATAAAAACCTGGAGGGATAGAGAAGTTTCGGAGACATAAGAGAATAAGGGATAACCGCATTAAAAAGGATCTCAAGGAAGTGGTGTCTGGGGCGGGGAGGGGGGTGTGGACTGGTTTCTTCTGCTTGAGTGTAGGAATCATTCGCCTGCTTTTGCTTTTAACCCTTTGAAGACGAAGCGTATCTGTTTTATATAAGGACTCAGGGTGTACCGCGCTGTAAACACTCTCCACTTCGGTTATAAGAACCAGTCTCTTAATGTTTTATAAGGCAAAAGTTGCTGTTTGTTCTGAGATCCGTACAAAACACATAAACGCCATGTGGGCACCACGTAGAATTTTTTAATGTTAAACCTAGTCGTATGTAAATTTACCGCTAGGCTTTAAAAGGATTAACCGCAGTGCAACTTGTGATTTGATAAAAAAGCGAATAATGTCTTCACTACACCAACTGAACCTCAGTGAGTTCCTTTATGTGTTTAGTTAGTTATTTAAGAACAATATGCCGAATGATGCCAAGAACGTGATTAGCAATTCCGACGTAACTATGGAGTCCATTGTTTTTATAAATCACGATTACAGCCTATGCTTCCAAGTCACCTCCGGGTCTTGCCCACGCAGCCAGTCTCTTCATCTTCCTTTACTGCAGCCAAGGTTAAGGAATTCTGGCTCTGTGTATTATTGTTGAAAGCCATTTAGCAGTTATGCTTCTACGCTACACAAAAGGAAAAACAACTGAACGCGTCTTATTTACTTCTTTTTCGGGTAAATTACGCGAGATGCCGCTAGTTTGCGCAATTGTCTGCAGCTATTTTTGATATACTCCCAAGGTCTTCAACATAATCTTTTTATACATGAAAATTTGACTACTGCGACACAAAATTGCTTTTGTTAGTCAGTGACGTGCTACATGGGTCTCTCCTTTTTAGCCCCATGTTTAATGATGGTAAATTGAGATATAAAGAAATTCACCACCTATTCCGAGCGTTTTGCTCTGGTAAATACAGCCCGTACATGAGCACACACAGGTGTCGCGAGGTGATGCCAGCCTTAAATGAATTATGAGGAATAAGAAAAGCAAGTCGCTGGACGTTGTGTTGCTGTGTTAGCTGCGATTTGGTATTCCAGAACAACTTATGATTTTTTTTTAGTTTCCTCATACTTTTTACTAATTCTCTAAAATTCTGCGACAATGGCTCCTTCCTGATACAAATATTATCGTGGATGCTGCAATTTGTCCCTTTATTTTACACACAGAAGGTTTAGCGATTTGATTCTGTTTCCATGTTCGGAAAATTGTTTGTCATTTCCTATTCTTAAAAATTCATGGCGACGGCTGATTCAGAAATCGGAACGATCTGAAACGAAAGAAGTTGCGCTAACCACCATTGTTACCACTACCGCCGCCGCCGCCACCACCACCACCACCACCACCACCACCACCACCATTTTGGGCTACTTTTGTAGGTGGACGTTGCGCTGTTAAGGCAGTACTTCAATAAATGTGAATTTAAATTGAATTGAAATTATTATTATTATTATTATTATTATTATTATTATTAATCTTTCAATGCTCTTTGAACTAAATTGAACTAAATTATTATTACAGTCAGTAGGTTGGCACGATGTAGCTAGTAAATATGTCTGCTTATTTACCGTCTTATTTCCGAAAGTATGTCATATAAATTTCGAACTCTCTCTGTATTAATCATCTTTACTCAAAACAAACAAACACATAAACATGTTCTTGTGATCCAAGTGAAAGAATATCAGTAACAGAAAGTACAGCTGCAGGCAGTCCTAACTTCGGCATCAGACAAAGTTGAGTCGTCAACTCCAAACTCCGGCCGCTTTATCCCTGATGAAAGATCCCCCAGGAATCACCGAATAAACGTAGGTGCTTCTCAGACACAAGCCGGACGCTCTGGAGAAGATAAAAGTATCTTACCGCTGCCGGGAATCAAACTACTGTATCTAGGTCTTGCAGCCTGTAGCCTAGTCACTATATCGTCCACGATGTCCGTTAAATAGGCAGCTGGGTGGACTCCTGAGCCTATCTGGACGTTTCGGAGAAGAGAATAATATCTGGCCACTGCTGGAAACATAACCACGATTCTGTCGTCGTCTAGCCCGTAGCATATTCTATACACCGATTAGGTCTGCTCTATCCCGGCTACTGTCAGGGCACTAGAACAAGCTAAAATCTATATAGGCCCTGTGTTATGCCAGACCCGCGCGGTCTAAGACGTGGGTCTGCGGCCGAACGCTTGCTGGGATCGTGGGTTCGAATCCCACCGGGGGCATGGATGTTTGTCTCTTGTACAGTGTTTGTGTTGTCAGGTAGAGGTCTCTGCGATTGGCCGATCCCTCGTCCAGAGGAGCCCTACAGACTGTGATGTGTGCTTGAGTGTGATCAAATGAAATCACAAAAAACCCTCTACACCTACTGTGAACAAGTAGGTAGAAGAGGGAAGGACTAAGAAACGAATTATGTCGGACAACTGTTAGCGAAATGAAAAAGAAACTTGGAATAACGCGCACTAAATGTAATGTTATAATCAGCAGACAGAACAATGAGAGTACAGCTACAGTTGCTGCGCAGGGATCAGTAAAACAAGAAGCAAAAATAGAAAAAAACGCCCTCATTCTCAGTACACATGCACCGGTTAATTGCATGACAACATGCTGCTTTAGGAACACCAGCTTTAGTTTTGGTGTAAAAAACAGTGAATCTTAAGTGGAGGGAACAAACTGCTCGATCACAATCAGGAAGGCAAAATTTCTGTAGGATCATACAAGCACGCAGACACAGATAATTAACTAAAATAATTAATTAACTTACTAACTAACCAAGCAACTAAAAAGCGAGGCAGCTAATTAACTCCAGGGAGCAGGGTCATATTTGATAAACCAATGCTCTCCCAAACTACTCAAAAAATTCCGACATTTATAGAACCCGAAGGTGCACTACGTGTCAGCCACAGCCAACCACGTGTCTTTATAATGGCGAAGGCGACTCCAGTCAAAAAGGTCCCAACTTATTTCTCTAACGTCAATTTTATATTATCGTCCAGTCTTTGTCTAGGTATTTTAAGTCGCCTATTCTCTTGACGATTTCTAAGCAAACCATAGTTTATTTTTATTATCATTCTTGTTTTTGTAGTAGTAGAAGTAGTAGTAGTAGTTCTTCTTCTTCTTCTTCTTCTTCTTCTTCTTCTTCTTCTTCTTCTTCTTCTTCTTCTTCTTCTTCTTCTTCCTCTTCTTCTTGTGTTCGACGTGTCCAATGTGCAATTTGGAAAACGCCCCTTTAGCGCAATCCACGTACAGAATATTCCGCCGTCGGCTTTCAGCGCCTCACCTGTGACACAGATCTGGCTCTGACTGCCGATACTGAACCGTGATCGCCCCTACGCATTATGAGTGAGTGAGTTTCACTGTATAACCAGGTTAAATACATGGCGATGTATTTAAGAACACTGACTGCTGAAGTAAGTCTTTGCTGAGAGCAGGTGAAGAGGTGGTTGCTATCTTATGTTAAACCGTTATATCTGCACTTAATCAGAGCCGAATTATACAAAATCAAACTACAGGTGGTCTCGGCTGAGACTGGAAACCAGTGCCTGAAGAATATCAGGAAAATGAAATGTACAGCATCGACCATAATTTTTGACACTCTTTCTTAGGCAAAACCTTGTCTTCTAATACAACGAGGTGAGATACAGACAGCGTATCGCGGTGGCTGCGCCGTCTGAGGCAGCAAACACACTAAAGTCACTTTCCAAATCCCTTTCGACCTACGAAATGCTGTTCGCAGTTTCTTGTGTTTTTACACAGTGATGGTAGGGGAATGGACACCAATCCATAATGAGAACCTAGTAAAGCTGAGATAATACAGAAGTAGCCACGAGCCGAACAGAATAAACATAAAAAAAGAAGGGAAATGCAAGACCAGTATGTAAAGTTTGTTAGAATGACCATAGTGTAATCGGCCTTCTGCGATGTGACACAGTGCAGATTGGTACCTGCTTACCGACGGTTCGGCGGTACTTCTTGCCTCCATCATCGGATCAGACGAAAGACGGAGGTAACAGGTTCTTCTGACACATCGATACATATGTACCAGACTGCACGGCATCACATCGCAGAAGCCGGTTATCTTTGTAGTCACCGCAGCCACAAACTCAGACTTGGCTTCATTCAAATTGCCGATTGCTATCTTGACGTATATTAAAGTCGATACAAGATGTCCCAAACACATTGTTGGTTCCCCGATAACATCGCTATTGATAAAGCAAACAAAGGTGTCTATCATTCAACACTCGAAAGTTGCAATGTAAATAAAAACAAATGCGCACAGCTCCAGCACAACACTGCTGCAAACAGAAGCAGCAAATCAGATCTTGTCCTGCGTGGAGAGAAAAGATAGAGAAGGATAGAATGATGACCAGGTATCCACATGAGATCAAGAATGAGAGGTGACGGCAGTAGGGGAGGGGCTAGTATCGTGTAGTATTCGCAAGAGTAGAACTCAGTTATCGTACTGGGTCCACTACAGTCTTTACCGAACCCTCAAGGTGGCCGCGGAGGCGGCTGTTGCGAGAGATGCTGCAGCAGCAGCCGCGCAGTATAATTATCGAGCGAATGTAAGAACAAGCATGCGGAGCGATGTGCAGCGCGTCCTCTTGTTAACCGGCAAACTGCCGCGTATCATGTAACGGCAAGTAGAAAACGAAATAAAGCAGCTACTGTTATCAACACCATAAACCACACAACTCTTTACTTGAAGGCATCTGCTAGGTTGAAACTTATGACATGACAGCACCATTCACTTCAAGGTAAGGGTCAACGAATGCATTTCTTAGGAATATTAAGACATTAAGGATCAATTGATTTGCGTATTATTTGATGCGTAATTGAAGATTTTAGGTGTGAGTTCTGAGGTTTCAGTACAACTATTTTCAGCTGAAAATGTCTCGCTGCAGGTTATAATCCAGAATGTAATAAACAAAAAAAATGTAGCTTAAAACAATAAAGCGGAAGTTTAAATTCCACCCTGCGAGGCTATATTAGAACGGGTATTTTATGCGACGTATATATTATAAATAACATTGCTTATTCTAATTAAGGATGTGTATTGAATTCATGTAGTGGCAAAGCCAGGTGCATGGAAGTTGTACAAATCTGCTAGAATGGTCAGGCAATTATTTCTCGTGGAAAGGCAGTAAAATACAAGTCCGGAAATTACTTATAAAACCGTAGTTTACATCTTGTGTTTCAGTGCGCAAGCTGATTTATGAATCTTCGCTATTAGACCCTGTTTTAGTAGAACTGTCACTAGAATCATACACGCCTATCAAAAAATTAATTTCCCACATTGACCAGAGTCTGCTTGCAGAAATCAGACTGTCAACAAATTATCAGCCTCTTGTTGAACCGGAAGCTTTATTACTGTTTATAAGAGCTTGTCTCTGTTCTCTACTCAGTCCGCATACCGCACCATATTGCTCATGAAACAGCAATTTATCGTAACCTACCGACAGACAGTTCTACAGGAGACAGAAAAACTTGACCGTTCCTTAACAGACCAACACTTCAGCATGTTACGTTTGTAAGAAAACATAAGGACAAGCAATTGTTTTTGGACACAACATTTTTACAGGTGTGTTTCTAATCCAACTCTCTAGTAATGCGGGAATTCCAGTTTGACATAATGTGTTGGTTAAGACAAATTGCCTTATCATTAGCGATATTTATTTTGACCCGTTTTAATACACATTACGTTACGCAACGTTACACTTATGCATCATTAGCAGCTGAAATAAAATAAATGGAATTTATTTGAACTCAATCTTTTTTACATAAAATTCCATTTTAAGAATAAGTGAAATGTGCTCTGTAATCAGTTTAAATAATAGATTAATCTAACACAGCCTAAACACCGTATTATGTTTCACAGTTGTAACCGGGCCGTGAAGGAAACGCAGGGATGTAGCAGCAGATAGACTAAAATCAGTGGTTAGGAGGGGCGATGTTGAGTGAATATTAGTTGGATCTACACATTAGTATTTCACACGGTAATGACGGAGAGGCATTTTTTACACTAACTGCCTATGTATTCTTTGACAAGCTAACAGTCATCAACTAGATAACAAATAACGCTACCCCATCATATATGTAACCCGAGGGTAGTTTACTGTATTTACAAGAACCTCACCGCTCTATCCTACCGTGACCCAGACAAATTGAGTCCACATCTTCACGCGAAATCATTCAAAAATTATCCTCACATCTTCGCCTAAGTCTTTCACATGGTGTCCTCCCATCCAACTGCCTGGATACAATTTTTGTAAGTAAATATTACTGTCATAAATCAACAGAAATATAAAGCATTTTTCTTACTTTAAGGCTGCATATTCCGTGCATTGTTATGACCAATTACAATCAATTTGTTGCACCAATTAAATGCTCACACTCTTCGTGTATATTACATATATCATTCCGACATGTTTCGGCGTTTAGAATACCATCTTCAGGGAGCACGTAATGCCAAATTTAAAACCAACTGTCAGAAGACAAACCACTTGTTTTTGGTTCCACAGTCGCTAGGCTGCCTACCAATCGTGGAAACATAAACAAGTGGTTTGTCTTCTGACAGTTCGTTTTAAATTTGGCATTACGTGCTCCCTGAAGATGGTGTTTTGAACGCCGAAACATGTCGGAGCGATATATGTCATATACACGAACACTGTGTGCATTAGTTTGTGCAACAAATTGACTGTAACATATTTTCTTTAACTCGTGGCCACTACAGATTCATCTATTGCACTGCACTATTATACATGATTGAAAGGCACAGATTCTGTAGTATCCTAGGATCAGACTGTGATTTTCTTTTAGTAAACAGAATGTACAAGCAGGTTAGGAATACTGTTAAAATATTTACGATGTACAGAGAAGAAACTAAACGATCCACATCTTCTGTATGCTTCTACTCACTGCAGGTATTTCCGACAGAAAGAAAGCACTCCCTGCATTCCAGACACATCACCCTGAGTGGTCTGAAGTTCTACCTTATATTGCATTTTTATTATTACTTTTGCATTTGCACTGTTGCATTCAGTGCAGCTTTATCTACCTCAACGGCCTTGATGTTCATTTGTGTTGTTGCAAATCGTGCACCGTCATGATTAAAACATATTTCTTCTTCATATAATTAAATGTGTAATGTCACTGATTTAAACAGTGTATAGGACACGTCTCTCCAACAGAACGATTGCCTTTCCGTCATCCATCTTCTTTATGTGGTGATAACCATTTAAATACAAAGCGTGTCTGTTTTATATAAGGACTCAGTGCCTACCGCGCTGTAAACACTCTCCACTTCGGTTATAAAAACCAGTCTCTTAATGTTTTATAAGGCAAAAGTTGCTGTTTGTTCTGAGATCCGTACAAAACACATAAACACAATGTGGGCGCCACGTAGAATTTTTTAATGTTAAACCTGGTGGTGTGTAAAGTTACCGCTAGGCTTTAAAAGGTTAAGTCATTGCTTCCCCGTCACTCTCGTGACGTATTGACACACAGTGACTTCCATTATATTCTTAATACATTTCGTAAAATTATGACAATCAATCGTCATTCTATTAACACAGTTAGAAAAACTGAAACTCAGCAGTCTGTTTCGTATTGTTACCAATAAAAATGTAACCTCTTCACAAGAGCTAGGATTACAAACTGCGTCTTGTTTTTTATAAAATATTTAAAATTCCTGAATATTTAAGACAATATCTGTAACTCCCAGTGTTCTCTGTATTCCTTATTACACACAGCACCGTGTAAGAAGAACCTTTTATGAAAAAGTACGTAGAACATACAGATCTGAGTTTCTTTCAGAGCAGCCTTTATACGTGGCATACATGAACAAAAACGCGATTCGCGCCGACATCTCATAATGTAGACCCCCTACGGAAGAATTTCATTAAAATTATAATTGATAAAAAACCAACACAGTATACATAATAATATTCAACTCTTCTACGTGTTTCGGCCCTCCAGGTCCATCTTCAGGGAGAACAATTAATATTAGTGGATATGAGTGAACTATAGAAGAGTTACATCAACATGTCAGGTGAGACGTTATACATTATTTAAAAACGCCTTAAGTGTCCCCATCTTACCTGCTGTTTTTTGTCAATTATAATTCGTAATAAGTATGCGGTGACGATGCAACAAGGTTTCTTGTTAAAATCCATTTAATATTTTGTGAATAAAGGAAACATCAATATTGACAGATACAATTTCGCACTTCGTAAAACAATATATTATGAGACTTATATCCATGTTGATTCAGTAATATCAAATATTATATTCACAACGTAAAAGAATCTGCCTTTTCAGAACATTGCAAACAAAAGGTTTCCTTTGTAGAACAGTGGCAACTGACAGTACCACATCCTTCGATGTTCAACAAAAAAGCATGCAACCGCACGGTAGGTTGAAAGATTCCGTACGTCGAGAATTCCGGGATCACTTGTGCTTGGAAATAGGGGCGAAGGACAGTCGGAGAACCTGTGGGGCCATCATATATATACGTATGGATATATGAAAAACGCTATTCGTATTAGAGTAAAACACGCTTTATAATTAACCCATTATAGAGAGGATATTTGCAGTCAGGATACCCGACACAAAAAGATATACGTGATGTGAAGGTTATTTGTGAAATGTGGACATCCTTCGCCATTCTCTTGCAGCTGCATTACTTTGCAAAGCAGATGTCTTTTACTAATTACACTCGATACCTACATACCACGAACGCCTAGCTTTACACAAATGCTCAAAGTATAAATGTGTTTACAATAAATACAGTGTGTCAATGAGGCAGCAAACCATGACTTCGAAATAATTGAGTTGTCTAAGCTAGTTACATGTTTACCCTCAAAGTCGTCAATTAAACTGACATTATAGTAAGCTGCTCTATTCTTGGGGATATTTGCTGGAAATGGAAGAAAAGTGTATCAGTTGTCCGCGTCTCTTCACTAGAAGGTTTCCTAACTAGGCAGTAACCAATATCTCTATGCAATGAAAGTGATATTTTGGGAGGGGAATTTACATCTTCCAGGCTTGACGTATTACTGAAGTGTAGGAAAAAAGTGTTTCTTTTCATGAATATAACCAAAGCAATTCCTTGGAGAAGAGTCCGTCAGAATCTTATAGTCACGCAGACGTAAATTATTATAAACCTGCAGTTCAATTTACACAGCTACTGTATCGACATGTGCAATATCCTGTTATACATAATGACTGGCATATACGGTGACGACATTTTACGGCTAGCTAATAGCAATATTGAAGTGAGAAAGATAGAAATATTAACCTTGAAAAAAATGAATGACGAAAGTCGGCAATTGCGTCCCCTCCCTCCCCGCGGTTCCATGCGATTTTGATCCAGAATGATCAGCATGCACACCGGTGTGCGGGCTCTTTCGTTCACCATCAGACTTTGATAGGAAGGACACAAGCGAGAAAATTATTTATGACTTACAAATACAAACGACATTTTGCGTCTTGAAATAAAATGGATTACATCGAATTTGCATAACCTTCTGGCCCGGCCAGTTATTTATTGACAACCGTATTTGCAATTCTTTCAACCTGTGTGGCACAGTACCTTGTCATGTCTCCAAACAAGCATTAAGCAAAGCTTTCAGTCTCTATCTGCGCCCCCTAACAGGCCTACTGCGCAAATAGAAATGCGTCCCAGACAGGGACTTCACCCTGTCTTACTGACAAACATTTATTTACACCTTGAGGCAAAAGCACAAGTTTTTGAACCCCTTTATTTCAGTACGTTATTTGATGATACCACACCAACTGCATGGTTATAGTTGGCTTCTTCAGTAACAGAGGAGTGTAGGGGTCCAGTAAAGAAGTGAGAAGGTATCTTTAAATATAATGATATTACCGTCAATACCAAAACCTAGACCATAAATATCCACAAAAGAATTTAAGGACATTAACCTTTTAAAGACGAAGCCTATCTGTTTTATATAAGGACTCAGTGCGTACCGCGCTGTAAACACTCTCCACTTCGGTTATAAAACCAATCTCTTAATGTTTTGTAAGGCAAAAGTTGTTGTTTGTTCTGAGATCCGTACAAAACACATAAACGCAATGTGGGCACCACGTAGAATTTTTTAATCTTAAACGTCATCGTATGTAAAGTTACCGCTAGGCTTTAAAAGGTTAACGATATTCTTCTGCTATGAACTGATTCAAGTCAATGCAGTTCCTTCAAGCCACGTGGTAAATTTTCCTTATTGAGAAGCGCAGGCCTAAAATATAAATTGTTTAGGTTTTTTGTTTATGATTCTACACGCATTTTTGACACTGGCTGAATCATTATACTGTACCAATATTAAGATGAACACCGGTTATTACCCAAGACATTCTATATTTGCTATAGACGGTGCTCCAAAAAATACCTTTACTCCCATATTTAGGTGTTTTCTTCTTATTATAACTACTGACAAATTTTGTACTTCTGTAGTGGTTACTGTACTAGTCTTAACATTCAGACATCCTGGCTTGTATCTGGATGGCTGCTACTTGCATTAAGACATGTAATAAACAAAATCTGTGAGCACTAGGAGAGCCACGTGAAGATGCGAGCGGGGCCAACTCGCGAAACGCGTGGTATCAGTTACAACTTCAGCACTGCCCGATACTCAACGTGATATTGGTAGATTTATGTTTAAAACATGTTGGTGGCGTAGCCGGTTATTGCAGTCACCCACCTACTACAGGTCGGCAGTATAAAATTCTCGACACCTGGTCGCCCGAGAATCTCAAATTTTTTACGGTAACGCCTAATATTGTCAGCATAATTAGTACAGATTTTTTCCTTACATACATAAACGTGTATCTGTTCACACGCGTCTAGCACACAGTGTCAGATAACAGGTTCACAGGACACCACAGAATTGCGGGTCCTAGGCACAGAACGTGCTTTCTATCGCCCTTCTTGCGCCTACAAATAGGAGGTGGCTCCTACAGCTTTGGAAAATTTGTGGAGCCCTATTGTAGACCACACACACACACACACTCACACACACACACACTCACACACACACTCACTCACACACACACTCACTCACTCACACACACGCTCACACACACACACACTCACACACACACTCACTCACACACACACTCACTCACTCACACACACACGCTCACACACACACACTCACACACACACGCTCACACACACACACTCACACACACACACACTCACACACACTCACTCACACACACACGCTCACACACACACACACTCACACACACACTCACTCACACACTCACACACACAGTCACACACACACACTCACGCACACACTCACACACACACACGCTCACACACACACACGCGCTCACACACACACACACTCTCACACGCTCACACACACACACGCTCACACACACACACTCACACACACACGCTCACTCACACACACACACGCTCACACACACACTCCACTCACACACACACACACACACACACACACACACACACAAAATTAATGGTGTTCCTTTCAAGACTCGTGTTTTCAGATTTAAGTCACGGGTCTCCAGTAGGAGGAGCCGGAAACGCAACCATGCCGTACATGTTCTGCACGTAACAGCATAAGAGTACGTTTCGATCGTAGCAAATATAGGAGGGCCGCGGGAAAGGCTTGGCAGCACACTACATTATATTGCCGCGAGCCCGGAGGCTACTGTGCAGCCTCACCGGTAGATTTAATAATAAAAAAGAAATTTCGGAAGGATGGCTAATCCGTAAGGAACACACTACCTAATATGTCTTCCGAAAGGTCATGAGTCATGATGTAAGACATTCATAAAACTCGTACTGAGAAACATGACGTTAGATATGTCTTTAAAACATACCTTCCTGTTGGAACGTCTTGCTGCATTATATGTTTAATATCCACAGGCGCTTTGGGACGGACTCAACATCCTGTCAGTTCCATATTTATTTACATTCACGTGTACTTTTTACCTTACACAACCCTCTGAACAACATATAAAAATCAAATCTTCACGCTAAGTAAATAAGAGACTGCGTTAAGTTAATTTTGCTTTGCGTGATTCTTCTTTTATGTACGCTAAGACTCAAAGCAGAAATAAGTCAATAGGTCAGAATTATTATTGAAAAACTAACAGTCGCTTAGCTGGTGAGGAAGTTCTCCGCTTTATGTTCACAAACCATTAATAAAAGTACTACATAAAATGCAAATATTTCTTTTAACTGGGGTGAACGCCCCGAAGACAGAGGGAACAGTGGTCAGCTTCACAAAGCAACAATGTCGGCAGTAGACAGAAGTAAATAGGCCCCAATTTCTTTACTCTGGCTTCTTCCAGGGTCAAAAACCCAAGAAAAACTCTTCTCGGACTTCTTGACCCTTGAAGATGGGAAGACACGTTGTACTGAAACCTTTCTACAGAATTATCACTCAGCGCTGCGCAATATCCCATACGAGCGCGTATCGCTTCTACATCGCGGCGGAAGCCTGAAACCACGCAAACACCAGACAGAACTGCTGGATGGTCCCTCTTCCGATAACAATTAAAACACCTTGACACACTTCCTGGACCAACTATAGGTCGATGTGCACGAACGGCATAAACATTGCTTGAACTATTATTGTCCCGACATGAATTAAGTCTACAGACGTATTTCCTAAACCGTACTTACTCCTATACGAAACATCGTACACTTCTGGAACGATATCTATTTCCATACAACCATTTTAACAAACTTCCTGAACCGTACGCATTCCTTTATGAACCACCTTAACAAACGTCATAAGCCATACTTATTTCTATATGAATCGTCTTAACAGAGTTCCTGAACCACGTTTTCTCAGTTTCCATTCATCATAGGGGTTTCGCGTCAGATTTATAGATTTCGCTTCATGTCGTGAACTACTTTACAGCTTTATTCGAATGGGGGAGGTGCCTTATGGTAACACCCAAAAGTGCCAGTCTTATGGTGACAATAAGAATGAACGGCGGCAGTGTAATTTCCACACACACATCCATGTGATAAGCGGGACCCCAACATGCTTTCCCGTTGTTTTCTCGGACAGGCGTACCCTCTCATACCAGCTGATAACTGAAATCGGCTTTCTAGCGCCACAATATGCCAGAGCTACTCAACAGCTGCAGCAGTATATAGAAAGTTAGACAGAATAGCAGGTGATTATGGTCTGGTTATTATGAACTGACACTATGTAGGGAAGAGCGAAGAGGTCGGGGACTCATGGTTCTAGCCTCAGGTGACAAACGATAAGTAGCCAGCCTTGGGATCGAGACCGTCGGCAGGCCTAGGCAAAGTACAGTCGCTGAATATGCGACCAGGAC
This sequence comes from Coptotermes formosanus, assembly GCA_013340265.1. Lineage (NCBI taxonomy): Eukaryota > Metazoa > Arthropoda > Insecta > Blattodea > Rhinotermitidae > Coptotermes > Coptotermes formosanus. Next base: position 201,442 of record BLKM01000214.1, read on the forward strand.
ACAAGCACGTCTGAACGAGTTAACAGGCACTTCATGGAAATCTGATGTCTTTTCTACTTGGTTTGTGTAATAATTCGAGCCAGATAATTATTAAAATATGTTATTTTAGATCAAATTTCTTCTGAATGTGGGCTTCTAAACTGATGAGCAGGGTAAGCATAATACATGTACACAAATTTTCCAAATTCTTCACACGTACACGAATGTCTACTCCACATATATTGGCACAGTGGAGGGTTGGGTTGGGAGATTGGGACCCATTTCTCCAGCATTCCACAGTTACCTTGTAACTTCACCAAGTTGATTCACGTTCTGAATACGAAGGCATTATATCCCGTCGAATCTTCATTATTCGCTTAAAAGAATACAGGATACCATGCGGCACAAGTTTAAAATATTAGTAGTCAAAAACTTAGTAAGATCTTGAAATTTCAGTTCTTTTTGTACGTTACGCGGCGTTGAGTGGTAAAAATAATATACCCTAAGCTTTCTTACAAAACAAAGGAAGTAGTGTTAGAAAGGTATCCAGCAAGACTGTAGGTGTAAGACTGTCGTATCAGTATTCCCAAGTGCGCTGTCGTTTGTTTGTCTTGACAGCAACAAATCTAACCGTTTGATAATGTAACGGCTGTAGCAGCGCCTTCAGTTATACTTGAAGTAAATATGCTACCCGTTTATATGTATGTAAATCTGTAAATTTACGTTGGAAAAAAGGTGGTGTAAATGATACAAAAAGGTACAGCAACGCCATTACAGGCCTGGAGAGGCCCTGAAGGTTCCAGTAGGTTAACGCTCCCAGATTTCAAGACAATCGGCACATGATGGGGGTAAGGTTATCAGCCCTACGCACCGGCCGCCTTTACCCCCCAAGGAAACAGGCCTACTCCTGGTGCTAATTTCTGTTAGAGGCTTATTCGAACTCAGGGTCATAGTGCGGCCAGAAGGATTAGTGTAAATAATACAGATAATAAGATTATCGATAAATTTCATATATCTTCGGAATACGATAACTGTTGAACACAAAAGTTGACATTTTCGAAATATACATACAGCGCAATTTTCGTTTAACAGTGTCAAAAACAGTAAGACATAAGGAAACATCTATGCTTTATAAAAGGTACATTATTTTCCTGTACAAAATTTGTGGACTGACACTGGAAGATCACGCAAAAAATGACGGAATTAGGGAGATTATGGAAACAGAGGTGACACTGACAGACACTGTAGAAGCTAAACAACTTAAACGGTACGGGCACATGAAACGCATGGAAGAAGACAGACTACCTAAGAAAATATATGAATGGACTCCAATTGAAAGGAAGAAGAGACGAAGACCGAGAAGTACTTGGAAGAAAAAGGCAAAGCAAGCAATGGATGGAAGAAATCTACGGGAAGAACACTATATGGATAGAAACAGATGGCGACTAGGATGCGAGATTGGCCGTAAAATCTGTAAAAACCCGCCTGTTATATACATAAAATTTGTTCAAAATGTATTTCTTTCGGATAAACACTGACATGGCATAGTAACGCACAGAGGTCTTCATGTCAATTGCCCCTTACTTTTGTGCGAGTTTAACGCAAATTGGAGAGCTGTGACAAAGGTCGGTGACACTTCCTCATACCAAATTTAATGACAATCCGTCTAGCGGTTCTCATGTTATTACATGCATACGGACAGACGGACAGAAGGGATTAAATGGGTTTTCAGCATCAACAAGGTGGCAACTAGCGACAGCTGCACTGATGTTAAATAACTGCAGAATGTGTGTCGTCTGTTAGCGCTGGTTTCTTAAGCGAAGTTGTCATTGGATTCTGGAGTAGATGTTAGAACCTACATCTCATAGTCCTTACAGTATATTAAATTAGCTTGCATTTCGGCCAATAAATGCTTCAGGCCAAAATGTTATTTCCTGCAGTGCCTGATCTAGGTTTGATAAAGTAACGTTTTGTATCTTTTGACATCTACGCTTTTAGTGACTTGGGGAAAAAATGTGTGGCAGCGCGTTCAGACACTGACATTTTTTGTCGAAACCTGATGGAGTTTATCGATGTTTGTATTCTAATCATGGGTCTTAGAACCTGTTAGCTTATACTGCTACACTTAGGTGTACTCAGAGATCATATTTCTGCTGCAGGCAAACAGACATTAGCATGATGAACATTTAGTTAACCATACAGGCAATATGCACACAATGTAATATTAAGGCGCGTTCACGTAACCATTGTCGCCGTGGAAAAGCAATAAATATTACATATTCTGAGTGTGTGTCTGTAGCCTTATTTATCCAGCATGCAAAGCGCATGCGCCACATTATATTTTTATCTGTGGCCTTTCTGGCTGTATCATGTTTTTGCGGCACGATTTTCGACAAAAAGTGAAGGAAAATAAAAAATGCAGGCTTTGATTTTCTCCACAACTTTTGTCTGAAACATCTCTCATTCTAAAAAGAATTCAGCGAGATATTATCATAAATGTACATAGGTATCTACGTAAAGCCCTCGTTATTCTTGTCATATTTGAATGAAACTTGAATTTTCTCAACAGATTTTCAAAAAATCAAATTTCATGAAAATCTGCCCAGTGGGAGCTAAGTCGGTCCATACGGACGGACAGACGTGGCGAAGCTAACAGTTGCTTTCCGCAATTTTGCAAACGCGCCTAAAGCTGAAACAATACGATCAGTGTCTTGGTTTCTATAGCTTTATAACCCACATCTTCATTGTTCATTTCCTAGGCTTTTTAACAACGCTGAATCAACTACCATAGTTGGCGACAGCTGTCTTTTAGAACGCGACCGCTAATCTTAGAATATTCTCAGTGCAATGAAAACCAATAATCCCAAGACGGCAGTAGATCCAGATGCCGAAACGTCGTGTGTATAAACTATACTTCAGACAGTGGTCAGTACGTAACGACAATGATGTTGATGCATAAAACGCGCTGTCGTACAGATACCTTCCAAATGTATTAAAATTCTATACGTTTCTAACGATGGTACATCACATCTTGTATCGCTGTAAGTTCAAAGCAGCTTTACTTGTCCGTCCTAAGTACGGGATAATCACATTTTAGCCACATTTTTGCTCCCGAAGCGTAGTGTTCTTCTTTCCTGACACGAGACGATACACAATGGCCACAAAGTGATTTCCAGTATAAACATTTTGTTTGTATCAGAATTTAAGGTAATGGAATGAAGTCTAAATCACATTTCAAAGCTGTTTTTACACAAAGAAGCTGCTGGTGCACCGCATGATCTTGTTTGTTTGTTTGTTTGTTTGTTTGTTTGTTTGTTTGTAGTTCTTCCCTCTTCTACCTACTTATTCACAGTAGAGGAAGAGGGTTTGAATTTTTCACTTGATCACACTCAGACACACACCACAATCGGTAGGACATCTCTGGACGAGGGATCGGCCCGTCGCAGAGACCTCTGCCTGACGACACAGACACTGTACAAGAGACAAACATCCATGCCCCCGGGTGGGATTCGAACCCACGATCCCAGCAAGCGCTCGGCCGCAGACCTACGCCTTAGACCGCGCGGCCACTGAGATCAGCAAGCATGATCTTAATAGTATAAACTGCCAAGTAGCTACTGGATTCATGTGCGAAATCTGTTGCAGCTGAAATGGAACAACCGATACGAGCACAGGCACGCTGAGAAGCTGCTAGTTAATGCAAATCAAACATAACTATCAGTCCTCTGTCTAAGTGGATCATTTCGGAACGGGTCTGGCAAAACCGATAGCGTTATTGGACCAGGTACTTGTAAACTTAACATGTTCCCTAACGGTTACTTCATTTTTTTTGTCTGGAACATTTCCTTGCCGAATTCTCAAGACAGTAGCAGAAAACTGGTTTCTAATTATCGACTAAAATCTCCTGACGAAGACAGTATCAAATATTTTGACAGGGTTCTTCACAGAAATGTCTGCAATACAAACAAAATAATAATCGTAATAATAATAATGTCACGCAAAATGAAGCAGAAAATAAAACAAAACAAAAGAAACTAAAATACAAGAGTTTATGTACAGGGATACAACGGATGTGGAACATGAAATGGATGGTTACACCCGCGGTAATTGGAGCCACTGGAACAGTAACGAGAGGTTTAAGGAAAAATTTAGAAGCCAAACAGGAAAACATTCAATAGATTCGCTACAGAAGACAGCTGTACTTGGAACATCACACATAATATGGAAAGCACTGCAGTCTGAATCTTGACGCCTGAGTGGTGGGGTCACCACTGGTTCAAGAAAGTACCGGGGAGAAATGGCTTGTGACAAGAAAATAATAATAATAATAATAATAATAATAATAATAATAATAATAATAATACATGTAAAACAAAGGTGACACCAGTAATAATAGGAGCAACTGGAACCATTTCAAAATCCTTCAGAAAATACTTGAGCAGCATACCGGGACAGCACGATATCAAGGAACTGCAGAAAACAGCTATATTGGGCACAGCACACACACTGCAGGAAGTGCTAATGTAGAAGCACAAAGGAGTTTAATATTGCAGACAGCGCTATATGCACCATTAACAGTACGCGCAGAATAGCTGCGACACTGTATACCCTAGAAACATGGTTTGTTTCAGGTGTATAAGTGTAAATGCCCTGCATAAAGGGGATGATGATGATGATGATGATTCAAGAGTGACTGTCCGTCAACTTCTCGTGTCTTCTTAAGTACTTCCGGTGAAGCAGAATGGGTTCAAACAGGGGGAGTTTGAAAAATCGTTCTACCCTTTTTCATATTTTAAACAATAAGTCAGACAGAAAAATGGCACAGTTAAAATAAGAAATGACTTTAAACAGCGTTTTTCAAAAAGTGTACACAAATTTTTCAATTTCCGATATTGAACACACGTTGTTCAGAAACGTCTGCGAAAGCTTCCAAACATCCAAATCGCAACTCATAAACAACAGGGTAACAGAAGACCACCCATAAAAGAGCCCTCGATTTCGTAAGAGTACGAGCCAGTTCCATCCACGCCCACCCTCACAAACAATTCCGTTACGATCTACTTGGAAGTTTTCTTACTATGTATTCCTTAGTCTTCATAATGGCCCCTTTCAAGGGCTCTCTCCATAAAACAACCCACACGCATTTCTCCTTTCTTAATACCAGGCGACGTCAGTTCATCTTAGCACCGTATCCTTCACTCTTGTAAGTATAATACAAGGCCAATACAAACAACGAAATTATTCTTTTCTTAACACGTATCTCAAATTACCTTTATATTTCAGTCATGTTGTTTCCAAATATGTTGTTAAGCGCTTCAATTTCTAACAAATATCCTATATCTACTTCATAAAACAAATTTAAAATTATATGTGGCATATTTGTGATAAAGTCCCGCATAAACAGATGGAACATTTGGATATTAACTTCAATAATCGTGTTATGAGCAAAGGTTTGGTTCCGGTGACTGTACATACAGCGACAGGACGTTCCACATTACTGAAGGATATTTAGAACACACTGTTCACAGTCACTCCACATTCTGTGTTCAGAATTCCTTGACATCTCCCTCTTACAACACTGCTGCTATAGCAGTTCCTATCACTGCCTTCAGTACTTAAATAACATTCCAGCAGCACACCGTAAGAGTCCATATGCTCACATTACATTTTACAGCAACTTCAATCTCTGATTGGTTTCTGGGATATGCAGAGTATCAGAGTAGTTTTCCTTCAGCATTTTATGTCTTAATTCCACGCAGATGACAAAGGACATTCGATGTAAGCAGGGCTGTGGAGTCGGAGTCGGAAGGAATTTTCTGTAGAGTCAGAGTCGGAATCGGAAGGAATTTTCTGTGGAGTCAGAGTCGGAATCGGAACGAATTTTCTGTGGAGTCAGAGTCGGAGTCGGAAGGAATTTTCTGTGGAGTCAGAGTCGGAGTCGGAAGGAATTTTCTGTGGAGTCGGAGTCGGATTCGGAAGGAATTTTTAGGTGGAGTCGCAGTCGGAAGGAAGTTTTAGGTGGAGTCGGAGTTGGTAAAAATGTACCGACCCCGACCCCGACCCCGACCTCAGTCTAAAATCTTAACTAGGTACTCCAACTCCAGAGCCCTGATAGTTACAGTAAACATTAGACTTATACTTAAATAAGTTATACGTCAAAAAAGTAGCCTGATGATTCACGTGGTGGCGATGAAACGTCTTATAGGTTTACCGTTATTAATGCATATTGAACTTTTATGAAGTAGTCGGAGTCGGAGTTTTAAAAATCGAGGAGTCAGAGTCGGAGTCGGAGCTTTTGTGTACCGACTCCACAGCCCTGGATGTAAGTATGTTCGCATTCGTACCACATCTGAGAAGCAGGACGCCAATTCGCACGCCAATACTGACACAAGACTCTTAGAAGATGACTGATGGGTTGCGATGTTAGAAACGCAGCAAGCTGCCACAAGCAAAAGCCTTGTAGTATGCAACAAACCCGTCAGGCAGACAAGGCACTTTTGAACATACGTACCGCAAATTAATGCGCCAAATTTGACACTACAATGATATCGATGCTGGCGGAAATTATAATTGCAGAACCTTTTGTCTACATTCAAAATTTTACGAGTTACAAAAGAAGACATCGAAGGCTTCGTGATTTTAATGTCGTATCGGAAGCCCCTGTCGCGTCACACACTCCGAGGATGGCGCCGGCACGCAAAAGTCAGCACGTATCCGAGATATGGTATGAATGCGGACTCGCTGACACCGAATGTCGAGCTGACCTACGAGCAATGATCGAGGCTTGGAATTTTCTCAGTAGAATTCCTGGACAATCGGTAGGCTATATACTACGGATATAACGTTTCCTCTATCCTCGGGCTGACACTGATGTAGATCCATATTAGTTTAAAAACAACTGTACATTCCTAGCACGTTGATTGTAGTATCAGCCAGAAATTGTAGGCTGTTGAAGCCACGTAGGGAGTTATTTTTGATTTAAGAAAATAAAGCACTAGAAATCTAATCGTGTGTGCATACGAACACAGATGAGACACGGCATTATATGATTCCTAATTTTTCAAAGATTCTCAACTTCGTGTGCAACAGTAAAACTGATAATCGTGGAGACTGTAATGTGTTTCCATAACCTGCTGATTTACAAGGAAACATGTCGCTCGTGAAACAGCACTTATTCTTAACCCACCGATACACAGTTTTACAGCAGACAGAAGAAACTTGACAGATCATTAACAGACAAAATCAAGCATCTTATGTTTTTAAGAAAATATGAGAAGAAGCGACTATTTTGTGGACACAACACTTTTACAGAAGATGTGTTCGTAACCCGACTGTCCAGTAATGCGGGAATCTCAGTTCTACGAATTGTGTGGGTTAGGACAAACTGCTGTCCCATGAGCGACACATTATTGTACAATTGTACGCGTGTATGTATCAGGGCTGTGGAGTCGGAGTCGGAAGGAATTGTAGGTGGAGTCGGAGTCGGAAGGAATTTTAGGTGCAATCGGAGTTGGAAAGAATTTTAGGTGGAGTCGGAGTGGGAAAGAATTTTACGTGGAGTCGGAGTCGGAAGGAATTTTAGGTGGAGTAGGAAAGAATTTTAGGTGGAGTCGGAGTCGGAAAGAATTTTACGTGGAGTCGGAGTCGGAAGGAATTTTAGGTGGAGTCGGAGTCGGAAAGAATTTTATGTGGAGTCGGAGTCGGAGTCGGAAGGAATTTTTAGGTGGATTCGGAGTCGGAAAGAATTTTATGTGGAGTCGGAGTCGGAAAGAATTTTAGGTGGAGTCGGAGTCGGAAGGAATCTTTAGGTGGAGTCGGATTCGGTAAAAATGTACCGACTCCGACTCCGACCTCAGTCTAAAATCTTAACTAGCTACTCCAAATCCAGAGCCCTGATAGCTGCAGTAACCATTTGACTTATACTTAAATATAGGTTATAAGTCTGAACAGTAGCCTGATGATTCACGTGGTGGCGATGAAACGTCTTATAGGTTTACCGTTATTAATACATATTGAGCTTTTATGAAGGAGTCGGAGTTTTAAAAATCGAGGAGTCAGAGTCGGAGCTTTTGTGTACCGAATCCGCAGCCCTGGTATATATATATATATATATATATATATATATATATATGGACGACTGGTGACGGAGCAGGATGAGTGTACAGGCAAGACACTCACAAGGCAGCAGCCGTCCCTTATGATTGTCATCACACCTTGGAAGAGCTACAGAATGGGGTCACACTGAATGGGAATACCTTGGCATGGAGTATACTGTGAAAGAAACGTGGCCAGCTCTAGGCACCAGCAAAGCAAGCACAAGCCAGGAGCGGCACACTTGCAGGGGCGGCATCTTAGTCATTTTGTTTAGAAAAAATCTACAGAGTACTTTATTTCACTAACCACAGATTTTCTATCTTTCACTTTTCAAAATTGTGAGCTGCCCCCAAAATTTGATACAGAGTGCAGATAAGTGTGGGCAGAAACTGAGACCAAAAGCCGCCGGGGCAACCAAAAATTTATACGCCTGGGGCGGCAGAAAATATAGATCCGTGCTAGTCAGTGTTGTGGGACGCAGGGCTTGCTGCCTGCTTTAGTACGCTAACACCCTTGAGCTAAATCTATGATGTGAACTTGATATTTTTAAAGGCTTGGTTCAACTCGTAACTCTTGTCAATCCCTGCAGTTGGACCTGTGAACCACTCCTCACTAGTCCTTGTACCGGGGAATTGCACAATATGGTCGAATATTCCAGTGCTAATAGAGACATGAAAATGAAACGATGTGCAAACACGTCCATTTTTATTAAGCGACAAGAAATGTCCTTAGAAAGAACTCAGCAAACAGTATGTAAAGTATTCTATAAAGAGAAACTACTCTTTAGATAAATTGTGCGTCACTCAATGGTCAGGGTGCAGAATGAACCAGCACTCTTGACCAGTAACGTGTCTATAAAGAAGCCGGGTACATGCGACTACAAAGGACAGATGTGAGCGAATCTCCACAACACTTGAGGAACATACGGTAATTTCCCCTGCTATGTATTATGTTAGAAGGGAATTTTATGCACGTGTAATTGAAATTCTAAACTCGTCTAATTTAATGTACTAAACAACATTATCACCTCCCAAGAAGGGTCCATTTAAGTCGTATACACATGTAAATATTTCACGTTTCATTTCTTGCACTGATGTACCAATGTGATAAACTGACGTCTTCGTTTTAGTCCGTCCGCGCATAAACATATTTTAAAATGACATTCCCCGCTGACATAGGCCTATAGCATAAGTTACTGCAATATACCTCAGAAATATGCACATAAATTTCCCAAGCTAGTGATTATAAACCTGAAATTGAAGAAACAATTCCATCCCTTTAAAATTCTTGAGTATAGTAACATCATTTGTGCATTGAAGCAAAATCATCAATTTACATAAATCATTACCAGGAAGAATTGGATATAATGAGAACTGTTTCACGGTTTAATCACTAAGAACTGAGTGGTTAAGGTATTTTGTCGTCGTTGTCGTCGTCATCGTCGTTATCATCATCCTCATCCGCATAATCATTATCATCATCATCATCATCGCCACCACCACGCAGTCTCTCTTACGACAGGTCCATAGCCTCTTCAAAAGCGAGTTATCCAGAGAGTGCAAGGCAGTGTTCCCCTTTCAATTTACAGTACACTCTCTTTTCCTTAAGGTCACCCAGTAGGTGTTCACGTCTTCTTCCTTTTCCTGTCATCCTTTCTATGTACTACTCTAAGAGAATTTTGCACCTTTTCCACCGATGGCATTTGTGTGTCTCGTATGCTTGTGATTCACAGCATAACCGTATAATTCTTTCACTACGCAGCGCTAACAAATCGATATTTTAATGGACACACTCCTCTTTCCTGTGATAAAGAAACAACACTTTAAATGTACTTCGATTAACTTAATCCTTCTACGGATTAGAAGTTTCACATGTTAGGCCAATAATAAGGCAGATCCGCTTATTGTATTCGCATCATCCATTGTGGCTCCTCATTAAACGGCTTGCACTCGTAGCCTGTAACAATTTCCCCTCATTGTGAAAGTGCGTTAACCGCCGTAGGGGATGGTGGTGACTGCTTCGAGTGGCTTCGAGCGGGCAGTTCTATTCCTGTCTGTCAGAACTGACCCACAGCATAACTGACCTTATATCTACTGATAATGTCATGGGGAGAAAACATCGTCGCCAGTATAAGGAAATATCCCAACAAAGTCTTGAGAGAAAATGAGAAAAAAAAAACAAAATAAGAATCAGTAGTTAGAAAAACTGGTTTATGGCAAGGACACTATTAGGAAACTTCTGCTGCAACATTGGCACTATGTTTCGTAATCAGGTTCACTAGTATTCAAGTCCAGATGCAGGAGACCTTTAACATTCTGTTACAATTTGTTCCGCGTGACATATTTACAGAATACGTTCTTCTACATGATTATTTTGTACAGCAAATGCTATTATTGATGCTTAAAGTTGTTCACAGTTTCTCAAGTTCAACATTCCACCCTTACTAATAATTTATGTATTTTATAAAATTCATGCAGCAATACGGAACTTCGAAACATGTTACTACGAACTATTTTTGCCCATTGGCCTTGAGCAGAAGCGGTCAGTGGCGCTGCATTAGGTGCAATTACTAGCGCTTCTCAGCGGCGCTGTATGCCAGCGGTGAGTGGCGCTGCTTTACATCTGAGTAACGTTCCTCAGTGGCGCTGAATACAAGCGGCGAGTGGCGCTGCTTTACATCTGAGTAGCGTTCCTCAGTGGCGCTGAATACAAGCGGCGAGTGGCGCTGCTTTACATCTGAGTAGCGTTTCTCAGTGGCGCTGAATACAAGCGGCGAGTGGCGCTGCTTTACATATGAGTAGCGTTTCTCAGCGGCGCTGAGTACAAGCGGCGAGTGGCGCTAAATACAAGCGGCGAGTGGCGCTGCTTTACATCTGAGTAGCGTTTCTCAGTAGCGCTGAATACAAGCGGCGAGTGGCGCTGCTTTACATCTGAGTAGCTTTTCTCAGCGGCGCTGAGTACAAGCGGCGAGTGGCGCTGCTTCGCATCTGAGTATCGCTTCTCAGTGGCGCTAAGCATAAACATAAGCGTTGTCTGATTAGCGCTACTCACTGTCAGTGACGGTGCATCGCTTCTGGATGGCACGCTATTATATCCTTGAAAATATTTTAGTTTCAAAAGGAAATCCTTCTCGTGGTATTGCACAAAATATTAAAAACTAAGAAAAAGATGCATAAATTCTAGATATGTCCGTTGGTGAATGCAAGGCAGGAACAGGACAAGTTCTGCACTTTAATAACGTGAGCAGTCATAAAAGTACATTCTTAACCGTTTCTTACTCTAAGTCGGCTGCTTGGATGCACTCCCAGAGACGCGTATAGCTAGGTGGACGGCCTTGAACTATGCACCTCCATTAGGAGCATTCTTCTTAAGAAGCGTAAGCTAGTCAAGTAATTTCCAGCGTTGAGCCTATTGACACAGAAGAGCCCTTACCGTGTTCACTGTAGCCAGTATTAGCCAATATTAGAGATCACATTCTGTTCACACCATTCTACCATATTTCTTTAGGATTAATTTCAATATTATCCTCCCTTCTACTCTTATGTCTTCCGAATGGCTCTTTACCTAGAAGAGTGTAATTCTTTTCATCCCTCCCGTGCATGTTATATGCACCTCAGTCCCAGCCGCCTTGGGTTGATCGCTGCAATAGATTTTATTCTCCTCGTTCGGTGATTCCCATAACCAGGATACACAAACCAATAAAGGGAATGCTCCATGTTGTACTGACCTGTAGCGCCATAGAGATGGTTGAAATAATAACTTCGGATTTTATTATAAAAAATTTTGTCGTCAACCTCGTAAAAATAGGTAAATCACCGGCCGAAATGACGGCCTCTGGTGTTCCTAAATCGGTGTTAGCCATTGCAGTGTAATTCATTATATGTTGGTCGTTTGGATTGTTATGTAATGTAGTCTGGTAGGTGGTCATCAACATTTGAAAGGAATGTACTGCCTCACTCTTTCCCCTCCGTTACTAAGGAGGGAGGATAATCCTTCAAAGCACTGGTCCTCATCTACCAGACTATGTAATCTCGTAACCATATTACGATATTTATTCGCCATTAACCCTTTAAAGGCGAAGCGTATCTGTTTTATATAAGGACTCAGTGCGTACCACGCTGTAAACACTCTCCACTTCGGTTATAAAAACCTGTCTCTTAATGTTTTATAAGGTAAAAGTTGCTGTTTGTTATAAGATCCGTACAAAACACATAAACGTAATGTGGGCACCACGTAGAATTTTTTAATGTGAAACCTGGTCGTATGTAAAGTCACCGCTAGGCTTTAAAAGGTTAAAGCATTCAATCCGGCACTACCTTGCACCATGTCTGTCCTTTCTGTACTGGTGCTACTGCAGACTCCTTGCTGTGTACTTAACAGTTCAAACTGTCATGTAGCAGACTGAAGGTGCAGAGTAGTTCTGCGATTTTGTCATACACTTTGGCAATTCGTGCAGATCATTGGCTTAAGTGTGATGAAGTGCCTTGACAATTATCTTTACAAAAACGGCTCCCTTATTTGTTTCTAAGTGCATTTAATTATTCTCTCTCAACTGAGTATTTCTTACAACATTGTAAATGGCCTTGAATCTAAGCCCATGGCAGTAAGAAGTGAATTAGTGGCAAGTACATGTGATCACTAAGAAGTGTTCTTGTCGATCTTAGTACCGACTTAAAATCAGACTTTTGTATTAAGCTTCAATGTGATAAAGTCCAAGCATTTGGAAATAACAGTGAGGATTCAAAACTACGAATATATTCACGAAGATGCTATGGTAAATTTGTCCCGGTTCACGCAATGCACGCGTGTAGGGGAAGAAGACGCCCGGCTCCACTCGTTCTTCACCTCGGCACTAGAAGGAGTTCAGTGATCAACACCAAGCGCCGGCCGCTTTAATCCCGAGAAAGAGGCGTAAAAAAGTGGGGCGTAAAACAAGGGCTACGTGTAGCGTTTATCTAGGCTTTAATAGCAGCACACTGTTGTGTCTCACTCAGAGTTAGGTAGGGCTACTGCCCTTTCTGTCCAATTCAACCTTCGCATTTAGTAATTATAGAATGAGAGTCAAGGTGGAAACGTGTTTCGGCATTTATGAACAGTCAGACAAACCGATATTACATACCAATGAGCGGGGGTTACATATTCGACAAAATCTTACGTCTGTTCACACTAGAAGCGCCACATACTACACTAGGTTTGTCCTGGGTGCACTGTTAAAATAACTAATTAAAATACTAATACCACTACGTATAAAATCACAACACCTGTCACACTTTACATTCAGGTTATTGTGTACGTTCGGACATGAAGTCCATATGTGCGCTAGGCAGATCAGTGATCACCGTCATCTGGAGACCTTACGGCTGACTACTGCGTTCCGTTTTCCTGCCTGCCCCTCCCTTTTACCGATTTTATGTATGCTGTGGCTGTGCGGCTGAAGGCGTGGCTGTGAACTGCATTTAGGACTAAATATCGTTTCGTTTCGTTTCGTTTCGTACTCCTTCCCTCTTCTACCTGCTTGTTCACTGCAGTTGTAGACAGGGTTTGTAATTTTCACTTGATCACACTCAAACACGCACCAAGGGCGGTAGGATTCCTCTGGACGAGGGATCGGCCCGTTGCAGAGGCCTGTATCTGACAACACAGACACTGTACAAGAGACAACTATCCATGCCCCCGGTGGGATTCGATCCCACGATCCCAGCAAGCGCTCGGCCGCAGACCTATGCCTTAGACCGTGCGGCCACTGGGATTGGCGGGGCTAAATATACAGCTGTGAATTGCAATTTGGAATTGAGGTATCTTTCTGAACTGTACATTTCAGACTAAATTATAGCAGGATACTACAGTTCGGGGTAAAGTTATAAAAAAAAGTTGCCTTCTTTTTTTAATTTGTGTTATGTACGCGATGTTCTAATCGTGGTAGCAAACAATAACGTTGTAAGTTCATTACAGTAACACAGGTCCATACATGTGTAAATTAAAGCACATACTTTTTGTTAACCTCTTTCAAAATGAAAACTCCTGTAACGGTTGTTAGCTTAGACGGACGGTTCGGTCTTCAAGTTTGTCAGTCCTGCTCCTGTAACAGCTGAAAGAGTTGACCGTTTCTCTAAGGTCATGTGTAAGCAAAGGGTCTTGTAATGGCTGATGTTGTTGCCACACACCCGATTGCCTTATATGAAAGTACACTGTGCCTGCGAGGTGACAAAGCACCTTCATAGCCTGTTGTTAATGTGAAGCAAGGATGCACTGTAGATTGGCCATACATCTGTGGTCATGATTTTTATTACGGTTCTGTTTGAATAATTGCTTCAATTGACGAATTAGAAACTCCATTACGTTGCAAGAAGATATATCTTCCTGATGATTTGAACAGACCGTGGCGCTGCTGAGTGTTTGGGCTTGCTAGTTGGGGTAAGCTTTTAGGACGAGACGAAATCATCAAAACAGGTTCCACAACGTACAGAAACTCTTCAAAGCCAGAGGATAGTGAAGACGTGCTGCATGAGTAGAAACTAACTACCTCTGTGACGCACTCCTTGAGAAACTAACAGTCACCCTTCCGGTCTAATATTCCAGGTCCTTTATAAAAACCCCCGAATTTCATTACTACTTCCAAAAATGACTATCCTTAGCCAGACAAATCGAGTCCACATTCCCAAATTCTATTTATTTATGATCTGTACTGTGAAGAGTTCACTGTTAGTATGGGTGTTAATTCCGAATTTTTAGTTGAGTTTTATTGCGTAAAAACAAAAAACAAACAGTTAATCACCATATGATTGTGCAACAGTTCTCTTGTAATAACTTCTAAAACAATGTAATACAGTGGCGAAACCCAGTTTGAGGAGCAAGACAGGCAAACCATTCTGGTAGTATACTTCTCGATCTCTACCGCCAATAACATTTATATGACAGTGCAAAGCTACAAGTATCATCGAAAACAAAAGCAACGCTCTAAAGTCCATAAATAAAAAAACTGCTGACAAGTCTTTAAAAATATTTTTAGTTTAAATAAAAATTGCATAAATGAGAAAATATGAAAAAGGCAAAGATGAGAATAAGAATATTGAAAAATACAAGGTCAATGATCGCTGCTTTTGTGCGATTTGACGCCAAATAGCCACTGTATATACAATACACACACGCATGCGCATAGGGTCTCACTTCGGCGAAGTTAATATGAACATTGCAGTTATACCGAAAATAGTGAATTTACTAAACCGGTTAGTAAAAGTAAATGTGTGACGAAATAATTCAGTCAGTGAGTGCATGCAGGGTACTCACTGCATACAGGGTACGCACTGCATGCAGGGTACTCACTGCATGAAGGGTACTCACTGCATGAAGGGTACTCACTCCTGAGAAGCTTGACCGTCGTCGGGTCAGAAACAGATCGTCGATACTAAGCAATGCTATGACCACGGGCTGGCAGTGGAGACAACAGGGGCGGTGCTGATAAGTACGGCATTTTGGCGGAACGGCAATTGGCAAATGCAAGTTAAATTCAATTAACCTTTTAAAGCCTAGCGGTAACTTTACATACCACCAGGTTTAACATTAAAAAATTCTACGTGGTGCCCACGTTGCGTTTATGTGTTTTGTACGGATCTCAGAACAAACAGCAACTTTTGCCTTATAAAACATTAAGAGACTGGTTTTTATAACCGAAGTGGAGAGTGTTTACAGCGCGGTACGCACTGAGTCCTTATATAAAACAGATACGCTTAGTCTTTAAAGGATTAAAATCTGCTGTGGTGTGGCATTATCCAGTACCAGTCTCAAATGTATTCTATTGGGATTGGGAATTAAAGTAAGAACTGCCATGCCTACGACCCCTATTTCAGAATGTCTCTTCGACGTGTTTATCCGTAATTGTACTGTTACTGTTAGCGATCAGATAAATTCATAAAAGGTTTTGCACAAAATCAAAACTATTGTTAAGTAATTGTTCTACACAACAAAAATTAATGCACCCCCTAATGGTGGATCAGTACGGTCCGAAATACGTATGAGTTAGTGTTTTTAAAAATATTATTTTGAAACTACGACAATTGTGCACATATGTTGGTTGATATTACAGACATTTTGAAGAATTAGAATTAGGGGATGTGAAAATGGATCCATTGTGAATCAGGATAACGATCAATGGTGGCCCCTTTGAAACATTTTAATGAAGCTCCGACCACCATAAAAGGCAAGGCATTTCTTAACTAGCAGCCAGACTATAATGTTTTGAAAGACTCTGCTCCAAGGAGTTGTTTAATTAGTTGATAACAACAAACCAATGGGTATTTCGGCTTGAATACACGCCGTATACGAATACGTCTCAAATGGAATACAAAATAACAACACGAAAAATGTCCCTGGTATGATGCACAATGGTACGGACGTGGTATGCATACCGCACAAAAGGAAGTTCCTCTTTAAAAGGCGAATGTTGGTCAGTCCCTAAATAGTTTCACACTTATACAGACAGGGAGAATAAAACAAAAACAAAACGTAAATTCCACCTGTAACAAAGCGACCTCCCTATACAATACGGCTATTTAGAATTCTATGTGGAGCAAATAACTGATGAGTTCTTACATGTGTTGTTCTCCGTATGCTGCAAGAAAACCTTTAACCGGTCGTACCCCTAGGCACCTACAGAAAAAGGCCCGGAATCAATTACGGCTCTATAATATCATGGTCGTTAGTAACCTTTCAGTCAACACTTAAGTAGTCAAACGAAGCACGGTACAGTTTGTATCGTATTCTGAAAAAACATTCAGGACAAGAACGTTGGTTGTTTTAAACTGTCCATCGTCATGAATGCCAAAATAGCCTCTAAATATTTCCTTATTTACACATGTCATAAGTATATGTTTAGCGACAATGTTTACAGTTAAGGCGGACAGCGTGATAGAATTCAAATTAACAAAGTGGACAATATCTCAATCAGCTCGACTACCAACTTTATACATCGTAGTCCTGACCTCTCCTACCTACCCACAGTAGGCGTCGAGGTTATTTATTTTCACTTGATCACACTCAGACACACACCATAGTTGGTAGGACTCTGGACGAGGGATCGGCCTGTCGCAGAGACCTCTACCTGACAACACAAACACTGTACAAGAGACAAATATCCATCCCCCCGTGGGATTCGAACCCCCGATCCCAGGAAGCGCTCGACCGCAGACCTACGCCCTAGAACGCGCGGCCACTGGGATCGGCAGCTTTATACGTTCGAAGTAAAAATACAGGCCTGCTCTGCATTCCGATTAGTGCAAGGAAATTAATTATTAATTATTAATTATGAACGTAAGTCCATATCTATGGACGTTACTTTGTCTTGTGATTAGTCAGATTAGTCAAGTGTCCTGTCGCAACATCACGGCCACGTATCCTTACACACTGCGTAAGGAGCAACTTCATAATTTGTGCTTTTCAGCAGTTGGTAATAAAAAGACGAATGAGACCAGACGGTCACGTTCCGTCCACTGTAGGAGTAACACACACATACAGCATTTTGTCGGAAACCAGAAATAAAGGGTGCACTTGTGAGACCCAGTCGTAAATAAGGTGATAATATTAAAAACGATATTAAAATAACAACATGGAAAGGCGTGGACTGAAATTTATTTGGGTTATATTGCAATGGCGTGCTGTTGTGAACACCTCAATGAATCTACGAGCTGCATAAAAGTAGAGAAATCTGGACCACCTGACAGCATATCATCTTCTCAAAAAGGATTGGGTAGTTAGAGAAAAACTTAAGAAAAATCTTGCCTATTCAAAATTTCAATCACTGATTCATATTACATATCAACTAATGATAAATTCCTTGATAACCGGGTGAAGAATTGATCAGAAAAGCGCAGAAGCGAAGAAAATCTTTATACCTTATTGGTCCAAAGTCGAGTTGCACTCGACTTTGGACCAATAAAACGGAACGCATTGTCGAGTTGCGCTCAACAATGCGTTCCGTTTTATAAGGTCCAATGTCGAGCCCAAATCGACGCGCTATTTAACAAAGTTTATGTTAGTTTTCCTAAGGTCGTCCATTTTAACTATTTTAACTCTAAAGAGTAGAAGTTTACTGTTAAATTAATTGGGACAAGACTATTGAATTTCACCAAAATAATTTGGATTGCAAAGGGTCAATGCACCGTCCAGAAAACCAAATGAAAACTAAAGTGGGAACTGTTGGTCCCTGGATTCTACATGGAGACCTACCGAAAGTGAAAATGGCGATTCACTGCGTAAGCAATCTACAAAATTTCAGAACTGTCGAAAGAAGGAATAAGCATGCAGTTCAATTAGGCACGTAGGCATTACAAATGATTTTTCATGTTCGTGTTATCGAAATGCATGGATAATTTTGACAGAAGCATTTAAATATGGACGGAACTTGCATATTATTGCATGGCGGATGAGTCACCTTTTCAGCAACTGTTAAAATTTCTATTAATTTGGTCACACGTTAGGCAGAGCTCATTACATCCCCCTGTTGTGCTGCATCATGGTCAACACAGCTTCATACTTTGCCGGCTGAATCATTATTTCCTTAGTAATTCAGTGAAACAAAACGGGATTCATAACGTTGCATGTAAAATTGCCAGTGACCTCCGTAATCGCGGCCTGTTTATCAAATTTCACGTTTTATGTCACAGGCCTAAGCGAGAAGGAACTTTGAAAGTGGAATTCACTGTGAAATAATTCCCCCTGCCCTACATGTTTCTATATTAAAAGTTCCGTTAGACTGATATGAATAAATACCAAATATTTACATTACAAGACGCTGATTTACGTTTATTTTGAAGTCAGCAATCCTACACGTTACGTCTAGCCGCCATCCTCAGGGATATTACCTTCTTTTTTGAAAATCATTAAATACCACAAAAACAATTTTGAAAGTTACAAAAAAAACTTGAATTTTAAAAAATTAAATGAAACTCCTATGTTTCATATAAAATGTATAGAGACAGTTAAACTTACTTGTAGGTGTAACGTTGACACTTACAAGCACGTTTAAAGCCACCAAAGCTTCAAGCGTCAGCAGGCGCTAACCTTCCGCACTGGAGGCTACGCTGCTACGGGCTGTGGTCGATATAACGTAACGAATGGGCTGCAGGGTGAATATCGGAGAAATCGTGGTTCGAGTACTGGTAGAGACAAGACAGTCATCTCTTCTGTAAGGAGTTCAGACCGTCTCTGGGGCTCGCCTTCATTTAGTGCCGAGGTTAGGAATGAGAAGAGCTCTGCCTCCATTCGTGCATACGCCTTCTTGTCGTGCACAAGGCAAATTTACTTCTTCCTTACCGCGGGCATTACTCTTTCGTTCCACATTAAAAGCGAACTGCCCGAAATTTAAGACCACGGTTGAAGACAGCCTCGAAATATTTCAGCAGGTAAGATGGCAAAAACTGGGTTTAGCTATTTTGGAAGCGCGATTGCATAAAGAACTTGGAAGCAAAGGCTTAAAATTTTAATATTGTTCCTTCTTATGAGTCGATTTTTCTTTCTTGTTCTCGGTTAACTGATACTTCAGTGAATATTATTCTGAAAATTACTGTTCTTGGTTCGTTAATGCTATTTCTTCGTATATGAAGGCATCTGAGAACAAGTATATGATAACCAAAGGTCAAGAAGAGGAACCGTTTTGGCCGGAAACAATTACAGCCTCTCTCATTGCGTTGAAAATGCAAAGATTACAGACTAAGGAGTTTGCTACCTCCGTCTTTATTCTCGACGTCACGGCAAATTAGGGTCCGCAACACGAAGCTCGCGTTCTCACGTCTAAGTGGCACAGGTTGATGGCAGCAAAATTAGGCGTGACTTAACATGAGTAGGTGCGGAGTCGAAATTTCCACGCGTCACCAACCTTAGCACCATTCCCATAAATTACTATCATACCTGGTCTCTGACTTTATATCTGTCTAATCACAATTCTCGCCACTCTGTTAAATTCCTGTATAAATCTTCCACTACTAACTTCATGAAGGTGGCATGCAATTCTTGCCAAATGGACATTTTTTTCAATGCATGTATGATGCCATAACCAGGAGGATTTTCAGTGAGGACTTCAAATGAATTATAACCCATGTTTCCACTTAACGCTTTCAACCAAGAAATCCACAAACCCTTAAACTTTTGCCTCGGCGATCAATTATACCCCACGTCATACAGAAGATACTAGAACTCAGGAATTAGCAAGCAACGAAGGAATTAGCAAGCACTGAACGCGAGAAATTTACATTAAATTTTATCCAGAAACCGTTAGGGAAGAGAAGACTTAAAATCTGAAAGAAATGCTTTATAAACGCGCCGCCTTAGTCATATGTAAAGTGACAGGACGCCGTGTTAGGCGTTTTTGAACGTGGTAACGTACCTTCAGGTTCCTTAAAAGATGAGTTTCTTAGCAAGATGAGAGGTTTGTTAGCTTCTCAAGATAAATCTCTGACAAATGGAGTTAATAAATCCTGAAACTGTTGTCGCGAAACAAACGAAGACACGTGTTAAATGTATTATAAGGCGCCGGCGTAATTAATTCCTCACAGTAGAAACATTTCGAAGCATTTTGTCACAGCTGCATGGCAAATGACTGTATATACCACACAATTAAAATTTTAATTTGTTACATTCATTATTAATAGTCCTGTATTTTAAGATCACAAACTTAGACCAAACATGGACACTTTATTGCTTAAGTAATTAGCCTCACATTATAATTACTGACACAGTGTTTACGTCATGTACTGATGATGGATGTTGGTTTTTCGAGCATAATTAACACGGCTGTGTAAAAGAACACGCAGTTGTGGTTTCTATGCGGCATTACTCATATAATTACTGAATTCGTTCCTGTGGCGCTACAGCCCAAATCGGGCCTACGCTGCCCCTTTTCGAGTTTCTTAAATCACACAAAATTAGACACACACACACGCGCGCGCGCGGGCGCGCCCGCGCGCAATCCCATGAACGAGTGATCAGCTCGTCGCAGAAGCCGCTTCTGCTACAATACATCCGTTGTGTGCGAAGCGCCGTCGGTTTGTTCAGCGTGAAACATTGCTTCTTGCAGCAAGCTATTAACGTAAGAGGTCATTACAGCCTGCATTATACAGCACGAAGGAATATCTTGTGCCAGTTTCTTTGAGCGTGCGAGTAAATTATATTGTGCGCGTACCGATAATTGGCAAAGAACATCTCGTCGTTCACCTTGAAAAAGAAATATCAACCGGAATTCATTCTCTTCTCTTTCTGCCTGTCTGTTGCGTTTAAAATTCTAAGCACTGTGTCCCCATTCGGTAAGAAAGGATCTCAAGTGTTCTTAACTTACTTAGCCATAACAATTAAGAAGTAAGAGAAAGGTCGAACAAGAAGGTTTGGAGGGAAACTCCTCATGCCATTCTTTATAAAGTGTGCCTGGTGGCAGAAGGTTCCTCGCGAAACGTTGATAAATTATAACCAGAATACACGGCGCCGCGTCCAAGAAGACATCTATCCTTACCGTCACCGCGCTTCAGCGACTAATTTCTTTCACTAAATTAGATGCTAAGACATCGCACCTTGCTGCGTATTCATAATGCTGTCATGTGCCGGCAGGTGTTTAGATGTCATCATGATGGTGATGACTATAATATTTGTAATGACACTGTATCATCATCTGTCGCAATGTACAAGTATAAATTGTAGTAAAATGCATCGCTGCTGGGTCGAATGATGCATCTCTGTAACAGAAACAGGGACTAATTCCAATCAGCAGTATTCGCCCTTCAAAAGCTTACAGCCTCTCAGGTAATCAAGAAGTTTTTATCATTTTATAGAACCTTGATGTTCGTTACCGTGTCCACAATAGCTCAACAGTGGTGTGAGGGACCCATTTTCACACTACGCTGTATAATATATCAGGTAAACAATTATATTTCCATCACTGTGTTTCGACACGAGAAAGAATGCTACACGTCCTAAAATACACGACGTATTTTTATACGGGTGTTACAGAAGAGAAATGAATACACTTGTATCGGTGCAGTGCCAAGGGCGTAGTCATAACCCCTATGGCAAGGTGAAGGTAAGAATGTGGAAGACAATTGTAATTTGAAGATATTAATCAGAATGTGCTTACGAAATCTCATATAAAGAAACAAGCACTTGTTAAACGTAGCCTCTGAATCAATTTTCATCTCTCTGAGAATGAATTAAAACTGCTTCACAAAAAAGCGGCAAGAAACACGCGTTTCTTGTTCTGCTACAGCGTGTGTTTAACCTTTTAAAGCCTAGCGGTAACTTTACGTACCATCAGGTTTAATATTAAAAAATTCTACGTGGTGCCCACATTGCGTTTATGTGTTTTGTACGGATCTCAGAACAAACAGCAACTTTTGCCTTATAAAACATTAAAGAGACTGGTTTTTATAACCGAAGTGGAGAGTGTTTACAGCGCGGTACGCACTGAGTCCTTACATAAAACAGATACGCTTCATCTTTAAAAGGTTAATGTCGACCAGAAGTGAAAACACCCACCTCGAAATATTACGTAGTCTATCAAAAACATGGAAAATAAGTGTACCGCAGATATTATTATAAATAAAGAGATATGACCGCTTGTGGTAATAAACTGTGCGTTACACAAATCACATCTCGAGTGCAGTTACAGAAAACACGCAACTGCCATTAATCAGGTGGCAAAAAATTAACCAATCTTCGTCTGTAATTTAGAAACGTACACGTCGAAATCCGAAAAGAGTTTGGTTTCTGCTGTCTCAAATATTCGCTAACAAGAGCAGTTCTTCAACGCGGCATTCACGGAATCCGATGAACGCTGGCAGGCATGTCCTATTACGAATTTTGAAACACACCCATCGACATGTAAACTTATTAACTTACGGAGCTTTTCCATCGTGTAGGGTTCAGATAATGATATATGAGTTTAGCCCTGCTACACCATTCACAGAACCTTATAAAATACCACTGATATCTGTTACGTGAGACGTGATGAATAATTCTAAGGCTAGAGTATAATTTAGAACAGTTCGAGCCACATGTCTTAACCGAGGTACAAGTACAAATGTCACAACGACAAAAACAACAGCAGTAAAAAAAAAAGAAAGAAAAACAACAAACGTTACAGGTTTAACCCCATTTTTTGTCGTCTAACCAAACGTCGTCTCTCACAGGGTCTGTGATTATTAATTTCAAAATTATACACTGCTTCCGCCTTTTAGAGTCCCCTGCCTAAAATAAAAAATTAAGTACTTATGTCTACAATTTTATGTATTATTTACTGGGGGCATGAAGTGGTCTGTCACACCAAAGAAAACCAAACGTCGTCTCTCACAGGGTCTGTGATTATTAATTTCAAAATTATACACTGCTTCCGCCTTTTAGAGTCCCCTGTCTAAAATCAAAAATTAAGTACTTATGTCTACAATTTTATGTATTATTTACTGGGGGCATGAAGTGGTCTGTCACACCAAAGAAAGATCAAACACTGAGAGTGCTTCAGAGAGCGGTACGGAGGACATTTGCTTAAACAAACGTTTAAGCAAGAGGTGACTCAAGAAAATGGCACATGAGGGGTGTCAGAGTATACGTCTACACTCTTCATTACAATCAGGGGTGCCACGACAGTGTGGCCTGTATAATGACTACGCTATGGACTCGATGACAAAGATATCACTGTTCGACTTCCGGCAAGCGCAAGTGTCATTTTTCTTCACCAAATCATCCAGATCGCTTTGGGGGCCCACATAGTCTTGCCTTCAGCAGGAAACGGGAGCTATTTTCCTGACCGTAAAGCGACTGCAGCGTGAAGCTGAGCATTCACCTCAAACTAGTGCCGAGATTAGGAATGATCGGAGCTATACCTCCAGTGCCACATATGCATTCATGGCGTGCATACTGACAAAGTTACCGGTACACGTACCATGACATATTACTAAGGTGATCAAATCAAGCCAGTTAGACAGGTGGTGCATTTGACACGCATGAAGGTGACAAAAGAACTCAAAATTTTGTCGGAAAATGTGAAGACACAGAAGGAATAACAATATAATTCTGAAATGAGTGTGCAGTGGGTTGAAGATAAGGGCTAGTGACTATATTTATGATTATGCTACTGCAGTAACAGTTTCCATAAAAATGGAAGACTTGTTTACTAAATAGGGTGTTTAAAAATGACTTGCTTCCATGCAGCTGATGGGTTTAACCCTTTAAAGACGAAGCGTATCTGTTTTATATAAGGACTCAGTACGTACCGCGCTGTAAACACTCTCCATTCCGGTTATAAAAACCAGTCTCTTAATGTTTTATGAGGCAAATGTTGCTGTTTGTTCTGAGATCCGTACAAAACACATAAACGCAATGTGGGTACCACGTAGAATTTTTCAATGTTAAACCTGGTGGTACGTAAAGTTACCGCTACGCTTGAAAAGGTTAACAGGCACCACAAATATGCGAATATTTGGACGCTGAATTCACTGTCTTTGTTTTTGTAGGCCAGCGACAGAGAAAGAAAAAAAATGCCGTAACAAATTAAAATGTTTGCAATTACGAGATGTTCAAAATGTTTGTAATTGTTGATCCGACACGTCGGTATGTAATTCAAATACTATTTGCAAGGTCCGTAATGAAGGCTTGGACACTGTACTCTATGCTTTATGCATGAGTTTCACCTTAAACTGTGAAAATTTTGGCTATATACAAATAAGCAAGCACCTGAGAAACGCGGTCTTGATCCGTTTAAAAATTACCCTTCACAAGAATAAAAACGTATAACAAATAAAGTTGCAAAGTAATAAATAAAGAGTGATGCTCTTCTGAATTCTGGCCGGGCAGGTTACCTCTGGAATTCGAAGCAGGCGTGTCAGTATTTAATCATTCAGTAAAGCTGATGCATACTTAGGACAGGTTTCGAAAATGAAGCAAAAAATTTCCTTATTAAGAGGCATGTAGTCTGTCTTGCACTAATAATTCTTGAACTAATTGGTTAAATTTTGTGAGACCCGGTGTTAAGGTCGGAATCTTCTTAACTTCGCACTACAAATGAGCCCTGTATGGCGGTTATATGTACACACACACACACACACAAACAGGCACACACATATTTGTATATACGATACATATATACGTATTTGAGACTTAAAAAATTAGCGTCCCTCAGTATACGCTCCTGAACAAACTACAGGACGAAAAATTAATAAAAGCGTCATAACAATAATAAATAAAAATATTAAAACAGTAATTAATGGTTCACCTTTTACAACCCAGTGTTACGTATACGAACTGTCAGGTATAACCGCAAACAACTGTGCATTTTAACCACAGAAATTGCCATTTGTAGGCCAAGTCACTTCTTGTCAAGGCTAATAATCATCTGTTGAAGTAAATAATTAATTTATTACATCTGGCAATACAACGTCGTGTGAACTTTCTTCTCAGCACCCCATAAACCTGTCACAGTATCCAGCTTTCGAAAGCCTTCGAGCGAATTTGATTTTACCAAAAACGAAACGTATACTGACAACTGAATAATATTTCTTTAGCTATCTGCTATTTCATTTAACCTTTATCCTGCTTATGTGGAATATATGGTGAGCTGCTAATAATGCCAGCACCACAAATGTGTAATATTTGGTGACCTATATTTGGCAACGCTGAAAGGAGCCTCTTTGTCTCTCTCTCTCTCTCACTTACTCGGCTACCAACTAGGCCCTTAAGGGCCTAGTTGGTAGCCGAGTAAGTGTGTGCACGCAGATATGACATAGGACGTCTTTCACGATTGGTTCAGTGTTGAGACATTGTGCAGAGAGAGAGAGAGAGAGAGAGACAAAGAGGCTTCTTTCAGCGTTGCCAAATGCAGGCCACCAAATATTACACATTAGTGGTGCTGGCATTATTAGCAGTTCACCATATATTCCACATTAGCAGGATAAAGGTTAATATCCTCATTTCTTTAAGGTTGCCTAATTTAATGGAAAACCTAGAACAGGAAAAGATTTGTGTAAATTTGTCCTTTTATGCAAATGTGTTCTGGGCTATAAATGGGAGAGCAGCACTGTGCGCTGCATATAATATTCCGGAGATTAAAGTGAGCAAATTAGAGCCACCCTAAAACATCGTGGCTCAAATTCCGATTCCGTCTTGACAGTTGGTTGAGTCACTAGCTACAAGCCAGAAGGTCGCGCGTTCGATTCCCGAAGAATTCACTCGAATCTTTCGTTGACTTAATCCTGGGGTCAACTCAGCCTCTACTAGGAATATTTCCTGGGCGGCTGTTGCTTAGGGCTGACAACCTTACCACCTTCATGTGCCGACTCTCTTGAAATCTGGGAGCCTCAACCTTCTGGAACCCTAAGGGCCTGTCGAGGCCTGTACATGGATTGCTTTACCTTTAACTTACGTACGTTGCATAAGTATACAAACCTCTTCTCCTATGTAATCACGCGTAATCTTTAGCAAATACAGCAAAGTCCGACATACGCCTCAGTTTGTCATAAAGAAATAAATAAAAAAGGAAGAAGGTAAAGGGATGAATAGCGATAGACAGAAAAAAGAGAGAAAAAGGAAGAACCGGGAACGAAGATATAGGGAATCGGGAGATAAAGTGGTCATATTATTTTGTTCTTAGCTGTTTGCTTGTTCAAACATTTACCCTTAAGGTTATGGTCTTTTCGGGTGTTGTGCCGTACAGTTTGTGAAACAGATATCGGAGTTTCGGCGAACACACGCTGCTTAAAAATTCAAGGCAAGAGAAGGCAGCAGGTTCCTGCAGATACCACAGTACATTGCGTGATTCCGAATCACAAACAGATCGCCATAATCAGAGTCGTGGGAACTTCCGATCTCACCATTACTCTTATCCTTAAATCTTCGTCCCTCTGCATGCACGGAAACATGTGAGCAAAAAAGCAGCACATTTGCAGAGCGTATTTAATTTTAATGTTTTAACTCGACGTAAACAGAAAGATAAATAAATTACTACGACAGAACACGACCATAGAGTGTAGAAAACTCTCCTTGACTACTATTGCCTGAAGTCGTGAACAGCGGGCCGGGCCGTCGGCTGCTCAGAGACGTAAATCCCCAGGCGCATAATCCGTCTGTTTCACCTGCGATTATCTACCAAATTGAGTGTTTCACTTACTGTGCTGTATCAACTTGAACTTCCCTTCAGTGTTTCGCTCACTGTGCCGTATCGACCTCAACTCCTTTCAGTGTTTCGCTCACTGTGCTGTATCCACCTCAACTTGTTTCAGTGTTTCACTTACTGTGCTGTATCAACTTCAACTTCCCTTCAGTGTTTCGCTCACTGTGCTATATCTACCTCAACTTCTTTCAGTGTTTCACTTACTGTGCTGTACCAACTTCAATTTCCCGTCAAGCGGCTGTCAGCTCTATTGCATAGCCAGTTATTTACCAGTGTCCCCGCGCAGAAGCTCGCTTTAGAAAGGCACGAAATGAAGATCTTTTCTTTCTCAGTTCTGAGTTGCGTTTACTATATAAATTACCTACGAGGCTTTCGTTGAACTTTGTATTTGCCTGAATATAACGTCATAAGCAATACGAAGTGATATATTTCATAATTTACACAAAACAATGACAGCAATAAATTGTTGATATGCTGGGACTCTTGTTTGAAGACCGATTTGCAGCAACAGTGTTTAGCTATAACTGCAGGAGTAGGTGAGAGGTCAAGAGTGCCTCACGTCACATACGAGTAGCAGTCGGTCTGGTGAATCTCCTAATATCAAGGTGGGTACTGGTAAGAGCTGATCGTCATGTTTTCAGTCCTAATGTGCTGGAAAGGAAGAAGGTGGTACTGTCCTTGCGTTTAACCCCTTCAGACCTTAGTCACCAGGAAGCAGTCGGTTTCAGTGGACTTACGAACAAATCTATGAAAAACAAAGATATGGCGACGACATAAGAACACCATGACGCTTTCTTCTTCATTTACATTCATCGTCCGTTTTTCATCTCTTTTTCGTTATTTCTCCTTGTTTCTCTTCCTCCTTATTTTCCACGCCTTCCTTGCTTCTTCTGTCTCTTATTTTTTCTGCTTCTTCTACCATCACTGTTTATTTTTGTCTCCATTTTATTCTTCCTTCTTCTGGTTTTTCCCTATATCCTCTGCCTTCTTCCTCTTTTAAAAACGTGTATTTTTCGCTCCCTCATATTTCGATTCCTTCTTCTATGACCTGACCACCACAACTAGACAAACATGACAGACTCGGTAAATCGCACCGCCATATAGGCATATGGGAGCTGGATACAAAGCTCCATTCATTATACGCCGAGGTAAGTCGCCCTCTAGAAACTTCAAGAAATTTATTTTGGGTAAAATCCTTTATATATGATGGTGGATATTTCAGATCCATAAAACAAAACTTACCAAAGAATAAGAGGGGATTTAAGGTTGCAAGAAGTTCTAAACTTGCAACTTAAGAATCTGAGAACCTATGAAGAACTGGGGAAACACTGTCGATAAGAATCACTTATGTTGAGTAAAACAAACCTTGTGTCACTTGAGGGAATAATTCTCTGACTGTATCATCACACAGCTGCTGGTGATTCTTTCACCCATTGGTACAGCAAAAAACGAGTTATAAACACAAAGTTGCAAACTAAATACACAGTCTACTTCCTTGACTTATGCTTCGACATTCATGGAAGCGAAAGGATGCTGAAATAATTAAAGTGCTGGCGTCATGTTTTCCTGCCAGGTGTCGCTCAAATAATCGTCTTTTTGTCCTTATATTGCGTAGGACATATTTTTCTGATGTTTCGGAGGAACTTGCTGCGTCAATTTTCAGAGTGACTATATGGGGTTCAGACAAATACTAAAGCATCGCCGGAACAAATTTACATTGTACCATTTGTTTATTTATAATTTGTTACAGGCCTATAATATGAGTAACTGCCTGAATTCTGTTATCTTTTTACGCCTATCTTCAATAAACTTACTAAAAATGCAAGTGTCAAAATCGTAAACATTTCAGCAGGTTCTAATGTGAAGATCACAAAGTCGCATTTACTTTAAAGAACAAATCATTATGAATTTTTTTCAACCTTCCTCTTTTCATTAAATCCTTTTGAACCCCTCTGATACAACCACGGACATAGACAGCGCATCGTAATGTCATTAGGACGTGGACTGATCTTTGGGGTTAAGTCAATTTAAGCAAAGGCTCGTTGATCACTAAGTTCGTACATATAATTAACGGGTCCGGTAAGCAACAGCCATTAGTTACGTCTAATACATCACAACAGGGAGGTCGGATGCGGGTTAATTCCATCGTGTAACTTTCTCATTAATTATTGTTTTGCGTGGCCGAACTCGCACGACTCTCTTCGTTATTGCCGTTGAATTGGTCGGACGAATGTGTCCACAATTTAAACACACACACTCACATTTTCACCCGGCAACCACTTATTAAGGTAAGCATATGGAAAACGTCAATACTAACGAAAGCGTAAGATGTATTACGTAATGATGCAAATGTAAATAAAGACCAACACGTATGTAAATAATATTCGTAATGAATAAACGTGAAGGTAAAATAATATTATATTTGCACCACTGCCATTAAAGCAATATTCGGGAGCAAGTGATGCAGAGGGCTTAGGTTTTAGAACTTTCTAAGGTGTAACTTACAGACGTCATACACAGACGCATTACCCAATATAGTGTACGGTTAGACAGACAGCAGATATCCGTTAAGAAACTGTATTAAAATCCTAAGCATTTATATTTACATTACATTTTCTTTTTTGTGGTTAATGGATACCAACAGCAATGCTGCCGCTACATTCAGGGTCGAAGTGAGTAGGCTAAATGGCAGTCTGTGTCTACCGGTAAAGCTACAGGGCGCCACAGCCCACAAATTGTCATCCGAAGACACACTACTGTGACAGATTCAAATCTTACAGCGCTTTTTTCGTATTTAAATTGTCGCAACCACGTGGACATTTGATGCTGGACGCTGATTCGCAGGCTATTTAACGACGATTTACCAACCAAAAATTGTCAGTATGGTTATTAAATGTAACGGCGAGAAGAAGGAACGCCAGAATGCTCGAGAATTAAGGGATAAGACAATATACTCTGTCCTTTTTACAGTATCTCTGAGCACAGCAGCTATCATGAATATGTCCCGGCAGACGCAGACTTTGCATGCGATAAAGCTGTCGTGCCCAGACACGATCAAATAAAAAATCAGTACATGGGCCAAAGAGAGTAGATTCTAGAGAAAATATACCGCGAGATTTGAAGTTGTCATAGCGGTTTTCCTGAAGATTAAAGTCTTCTGGGATGTTATGCCGTGTCATTGGGATTGTAATTCCCGAAGTTTAGAAGCTCGTAGTGCCTTCACATTCCGGGTCGAGCCATGGGACTTCCTCTCCTTGGTACGACAAGATACACCCGAATAGCTCACCTCTCAGCACCTTAATATTATTTTGTTTCGTAGTTACAAGGTTTCTCGGATCAAACTGTTTCCTGTGGCTCACTAAGCATAACGCCTTGAATGCGTGTGACGGAGTGAAGGGTGCATGACCACGCGTTATTAGCCTCGGCACTAGAAGAAGGCGGCTGACTAGCTTCTAGCTTCACGTTCCGTAAAATTCATCCCCTGGGAAAAAGTTACTGCAAAATTTTACGATGCTTCGCTACAGCATTTCTCCGTTTTTCTGGTACCGGTTTCAACAATTCTGCGGAACGCCTGCTCAGCTTATTTCATCTCGCGGACCCTTTACGCACAACACTGAAATTTTGAATATTTCCATATAAGAAACTTACTTAAACCTTGATGACCTTTACTAGGTTAATGTAAAATCGATTTAAGAAACAATAATTTCTCTAACAGTAATGCCAGCAACTAACATTAGCATAAACATAAATGAACCGAAATTATATTTGGCAAAGTAGAATCCATTTAACTCGAGGACCCCTGAGACACACCTCGAGAGCCACCAGGGGTCGGCGGACCCCGCCTGAGAAAATTGTTTTGTTATGTTATAACGTGGGTATGTACCAACAAGCAACCCCCTGGGGCGTCTCCGGTGTCCATATGAAGTGACGAGAATGCACTTCGCCACTCAGAAGTGAACAAACGAATAACGGTGGACGGCAATAAATACGTGTACTATACAGCCAACAGTGACAGAGGACGTTACCACGACTTACGAGTAATATGGATGTAACCTGGCGATAGCTGCAAGAACGTCTACACCTGGCGGCCTTCCGCTACATGAAATCTTCAGGTGGGGTCAGGGATGGCTTGAAGTGACGAACAGTATCTGATCGTCGTAAAGGAATAGAATGTAACTCCTTTCCCAATCTCCCATAAAACATTATACCTATTGGACAGACAATGATTTAGGTCTATTCCGTAACATTCCTCAGGCAGAGACAGGCACGCACCTCAGACGTGACCAGTAGAAGAATGTCGCTCTTAGCCAGAGCACCTGTGAGTCAGGTTGTCTCTACATAAAAATGTTGGTCCGCAT
The DNA here is from genome assembly GCA_013340265.1 of Coptotermes formosanus. NCBI lineage: Eukaryota > Metazoa > Arthropoda > Insecta > Blattodea > Rhinotermitidae > Coptotermes > Coptotermes formosanus. Next base: position 233,008 of record BLKM01000214.1, read on the forward strand.
TAAGGTAAGTACTCTGTTGTCAGTGGCACTGTAATCCCGAATAAACAGTACGCGTAAAATTTAACTTCGGTTTGCGGCGCTAAGAGTAAGAAAAATTTCTGACCTCGGAAACGCCTACGCCGACACTAAAGACCACCTGGCCTCCTATTCAAAATGGACACTGGGAGATTTCACTGCGATTAAAGAGGCCAAACTACGATCCTGACCATTCACCTCCATCAAGCAAAGAGATGCAAAATCAGTGGAGATACACCTCTCCTCCGCTTACCCCCTTATATCCCTTTATGACGTGTACAAGGACAGCTTTACATTTCTGAATGGCCTACGCTGGTTTTCATTATCATTAAAACCCAATTATTGTTTTACACTTGTTCACCCTCCCATCCATGCATTCGTCTATCCATTCAATATTCAAAGAGGCTTTCTTCAAAACCTTTGCCCCCCCCTCCCCCCCTGCACAACTCCTTTACCAAGCCCGTTTGATGTACTTATAATTTTCAAACGTAAATACGATGTAGTAAACTGTGTTTTTAACAGGATTATTTTTGTTATACGTTCCTCAGATCTGTCGCTGAAATTTGAACAGGTCCGTCCTAATAAATATCTAGTTAATGCAACATGACCATAGAGATTAGCCCCAAAAATCGGCCGAGAAGGTGAAAGTAAACTAAAATAACTGGTTTTCAATCGCAATATGTGAGATTTAAGGTTCCGTCGGAGGAGACTTTGAAGGTTATGGTTGGTGGGGTACTATGCCCAGTAGCCTGGTAGAAATTTACCAACGTTTCGGGGAAACCATCTATCTCTGTGTGGAATTCCAAACTACTAATGGCTTCCATAAGGTTCCCCCGCAACACTGGCAAATTTCTACCATAACACGTTGCATAATATATCACGCCATAGTAATATTAGGAACTTTAATAAGAAGTTTCCGTGATTTAAATCGTGCCTCCGGTAAATACTGACAAAATATAGTAGGGCTTCTCCAGATACAGTAGTGACTTAACAAGTGTTCGGTACAGTGGTTTGAATGACTTCAGCGAGACACACTTAGGAGTTCACGGAGTCTTGTGCGAGAGATAGGGGCATAAGGATAATGACATTTTAGACACGTAAGTTGATCACGAGGCCTAAGCTGCTGCTGATTATGAAGGAGAGGGCGGACACATGGCATATTATGAGATAGTATCTATCAGTATTCAAGGTGTAAATAATTTACACAGACTCCTATCAGATCCTGCAGGGATTAAACAAGTCTTTTCAAAAAAGACTAAGAGGAGGAAAGCGAGTTCGGTTGTTTGTTCGTGGGTTACGGACGCTGGATGAAGAGCTATATATATGTAGGATATATGTAACTGGAAAGGAGTGGGGAAGAAGAGACTTTGGGCCCTTCAAAGGTAAAACATCTGAACTAATCTAAACAGGGAGACGCTAATAAGAGCCTCATTTAAGACGGTCCCTTTTGTTACAGCCTGCGCCGTCCTCCAAGGTGTGCGTTCGCAATGGAATAAAGACATGAATAATTAGGTTTTTCTTCTGTACACAGTCCTTGATAAGCTGACTGTCCCCAAGCGTTTATGGTACTTACGGGAAAATAAAAAATTGACCTATTTAATTTTGGTGGGAAGGAACTTCTGAAGTCACAAAAAACCCATAAAATTATAATTAAATTGAACACAATACGTCAATAAATGTGTTCCATAAATTTTATTCGAATGAACTAGGTCTACAGACGTATGGATACTCTTCAGAGACAGACATTAATTACGAACCTAACATTGTGGTGTGTGTGTGTGTGTGTGTGTGTGTGCGGTGGACAGAGCATAATTAAGCCATCCCTGTCACATCGGATCAGATGTAATTTCGATCGACGACTCCGTAAACAAGTCATAAAATACAACAAAACTAGCGCAGCTCCAAGTAACATCCTCCTGTACGTATTCTATAAGGAAACCGGAACAGCTCTGTCGGTATAGTTACTAGGCTTCCGTCTCGATCTCTGAAGGTCTTTGGTTCAACGGCCTGCTGGGGCGAGAGAATTCTTCTTCAAAGCGTCCAGATCGGCTCTGAGAACAACTCAGACTCCTACCAATGGGTATTCGAGCGTCTCTCCGTGGAGGTAAAGTAGCCGGGGCGTTGAGATCAACATTGCCTCCCCTCTAATGCCGAGATTAAGAATGACTGGAGCTATGCCTCCACGTCCCATATGCCTTCATGTCGCGCACAGGAATAACTATACTGCTACATGTAAGGGTAAAGCAATGACAGAAGGGCCCATGTGTGTGCTGTCAGTGTGTGTGTGTGTGGGGGGGGGAGTGGGGGTGGCCTTACAGTAATACGGTGTGCGAATGTGGACCATCTTCATTCAGTTCAATGTATCAGAGTATTTGTTTGAAAAGCTGACTGTCACTTAACTAGTCAGAACGTTTCCTTCTTTTTATGGAATCCAAAGACTGGTCACTGTGTATAGGCTACAACAGACCGCCAATGTTCCAAAGCCAAGGCCATTTGAATTCAGTACACATTTTAACAAAAACAAACAAGGCGATTTTCACTCCAGAAAAATCGACACCAGAAACCTCCGCCCACCTGCAGTGAACCTATCAACAGGTGCATCTCTCTTTTGCATATGACGCTAGGAATCCTACCCGGATTTTCAGCTTCGGGATTCATTCCGTGGACAGTGCCTAAGACCGCAGTCAGCACAATTATTGTCCTAAGCAGTTAGGTAATAAGAGGCCCACACAACTAATAAATTACCTTAGAAATTGGTGGCCACATTCCCTGCATAACATTTATGTCCACAACGATTTCACGGTTAAGTTAGGTACTATCTTCCCTACAAAATGAAAAAGACTGCTTACGTGTGTTTGCATGTAAATTACTGTCCAATAATGGCCGTACCTTCTGGCGCTAGCTTGCTCTCGCTACCTGATATGACACGTAATTACTAGTTTAAATTTTTCAAAATTTCCTTGCATTTGGTGACGAAACTGGCTAGTTATTATTAATAGCTTGAAAATTACTCTGCATTACAGAAACTGATGGTATTACGTACTTATAGCATACGTGAAACCATATTTTAGTCCGAATTCTGCAACACTTGGACATTTGCATTCATATCGAAGTAATGAAATAAAAGAGAATTGCCACTTGGGCCACCACCCTAACTGCAGCTCTTGGCGATATTTGAACATGGTATGTGAAGTTCAACCTAGAACACGCCATGAAGTCCGAGATGGGGCGTAGAAGTGCAGCTCTATTTTTCTTTAACTTCCGCGCTAAATGGGAATAGCCAGTATTTACAGCATAGCTTCATATGCTGTCATCAGGTATCATACAGCGTCAAACCCAGTTTTTACGTTACTCCACGCTGTTTATTGACCCTATAATTATGAACGCAATACCTCAGGCATGAAGTCGGCTAGAAGTCCTTGAGCGAATTTCCAAAACATTGTACAAACTACAATTCTTCATTTGAACCGGTGTTTACCATTAAAATATTTTTTTATGAAAAAAACACATCGTCCATTAAAGCAAAAGAAAGGAAACGAAATAAGGAGAAAGAATAAAAGAGAAGGACAGCGACAGAAGGAATAATAAAGCATAATACCACCCATTTTTGTATGTTTTTTGGACGGTTCCTGAAATATCCCTAGATGTAATTCGAGCTTTTTTATCAGCTTGGGGTTAAATATCTGGTTGACGCATCCTAGAACCCACAAATTCTAAGGTCTGTGGCGATTACTAAAGAAAGTACATGCACCTATGGGCAGTTGGTTGAGGCACTGCGCTACAAACCGGCAGGTCGCGGGTTCGATTCCCGATGGTGTCATTGGATTTTTTCATTGGCATAATCCTGTCGGTCGCACTATGGCCCTGGGGTCGACTCAGCCTCTAACAGAAATGAGTACCAGGAATATTTCCTGGGGGGTAAACGCGGCCGGTGCGTAGGGCTGACAACCTTACCACCTTCATGTGCCGATTGTCTAGAAATCTGGGAGCCTTAACCTCCTGGAACCCTAAGGGCCTGTCCAGGCCTGTAAAGGGACTGCTTTACCTTTTTTTTTTTACCTATGCTACAGGTCGAATTTGGACCTGTAAACGAGGAGTTCAGATCTGCCTAAGGCAGCAAGTCAAAGCACACGTGTTTGATTGTGCGTTTGTGGAAGAATTATGTTACATGACGTAACAGGGTATTTGAGGGCAGTGGGGTGACATGTCACATGACGTTGATTGCATTCATATGCGTACAGTAGAGGTTTCAGGGACGGAAGGGTCTGGAGCAAACAGAATCGGGCGCTGTGTTGACTTGCGTGCGGAAACAAGAACGGCGGCAACTCTAGACGCTAATGTGTCATCGCAACGGAAAAGTACGACATGTATGATACAGCTACAGTTCAGTGTGACCCAGATCTTGAAATATATGAGTAATAAACCTTGGGTTAAGTGTAGCTGTCAAGTCAATAATTATGCCATTTTATAACGCAGGTTCAAAAAAATTGACAGTTTTAAAGTGCAGGGTGGAGCAATTGTGTGGATTTTACATATCCACCTGACAACAGCATAGAAGCAGAACTACCATGAACTGGAAAGGAGAGACTTGACAGAAGTCTAACACTTTTTATTACCGCGAGCCTTTCATGTTGTTAGGTACTTAGGTTTATTGGCCATTTGAATCGAGACGTGTTGCTGATGTTTGGAACAGCCGTCGACCTGCAAGTATGTACCCCTGCTGCTAAATATCACTGTGGGCTGAACTGCAAGTCAAAGTACCTGCTGGATATCTAACAAACGAAGTACAAGTTTCGCTTATGTTTTCCTCTAACCGTGTTATTTAACGACGCTATCAATTGCAAAGATTATGTCTCTTCGAAGGCATATGAATGGAATGCCAGTATAGAGTAGTGGTGGAATGATATTGACAGGGAAACCATATTCTGAGGGAAAAGTGCCCCATTTCCGCTTTTCTGCATCACACATTCCACAAGGACTGCCCTGACATGACAAATCATTATTGCGATAGCCATCACATCAAAATGAGATTGGTAGGACATGTAGCAGGAGTGGGAAACGTAAGAAATAAGTACAAGATATTTATGGGGAAACTTGAAGGCAACAGACCACTTGAAGACCCAGGTGAGATGACAAGATAGTATTCAAATGGTTCTCATAGACATACTGCGATGGCGCGCGGTGGAGTCATGTGGCTTAAGGATAGGAAAGGAACCACTAGCCGGCCGTTGTGAACATACGGTCTAGCATTGAATCTTCGGGTTCCACAGAAGGCGAAAAATTTATTGTCGAGCTAAGCTTCTCAAGAATAATTCTGCTCCGTGGACTCAGTTTTGTAGCGAAACTTACAGCCTCATTAGCGGTCACATAATTGCAATTTTTTGCAAGAGTATTGTCGTAAATGACACTGTGTCTAGAGCACTGTCCAACTGGGAGACATAGCTACCAAGCAGGAAGATTCGCTGCTGCAATCACATGCGTGACGGAGGCCCGCTATCGTCTCAAATGCGGCATGACCATATCACTTGGTTTCAGACTATTCATGTATTAAAGACACAAGTCTTCAGTGACAAATCCTTCAATTGTTGCGATGTCTGGTTCATCGCTTTAAATGCATCCAACAGTTTTTGTTTTAGAAAAAATTACTGCGACAACTCAGTACCATTCCTGTGAATCACAGATTCGGAATGTCGACAGCCAAAATAGACAGCAAAGCAAAACGAAATAATCAGGTGGCTTAAATACGTATTATGTGAATCGCTATGCCTGCTTATATTCGATCAAAAACTGGAACTGTCAAACTGTCGGAAGCCAAAATTTCATACAAGAATTCAAATACACAGAGTAATTGTATTGGTACAGTGCCCACTTTGTGTAGTATATTTAACGAACCCTACGTTTTGGGAGTTGATAAAAAAACTGCCAACTCCCTAAACGTCTTTTATATTATATTGTAATATATACATATATACACCTAAGACAACGAGGTCAGATTTTTGTAATAAATAAACTACATTTTAAGAAATATTAAACAACTGTGAGACAAATACGAACGTCAGCTGCTAACCATATGGTAAAATCTGTTAACTCTTATACTTTAACCCAGGGATGCACAAATCTTGGGCACTAGGTCGCCCGGGCCACCAAATTTTGTGCGGTGGCGCCTGATGTTAGTGGATTCTCAATATGGAACTACAGTCATGTCACTCTTCGGGCTGTAGAATTTGAGGTGGTCCCTAGATTTTTGGACCTCTTGTGAACCCCGTGGTTTAATTAATTATTTTACACTTTAGTCCGTAGGCTAACAGTACTTATTAACTTTGTTAATAACATTCAATTATGAGATGACGTTGGAATAGTGAAACAGGAGACGTTATGAGTAATTATTCCAGTCTTATTAAGAAGCTGAAAATTCCATAAATAAATTTGACAAGGATAGCCGTAGCTTCTCGGCTAGACTTGGATTGCTCTCTCCAGATGCATAGCATCCGGGAGGTAAAAGACTAACCACTCACCTCAATTTAGTGATGCATTTAAGGATCTGTGGGACTTTGCTCCACTCCCCATCCTGGCTTGATGGCCTAAGCATAGCGAAATATCTACCTTTTATTCCTAAGTCTGTCCGATGATGAACGAAAATAAACTGTTTTGGTGTTTGTCAGCAACGTCTACTTCAACACGACAGTCACGCTGTTTCTTCTGCTTATAAGAAGACATTTACATTACTTCCTTACACATCTTGGACACGATGGGTAAGCTTATTGGTTTAGACAATTTGTATAATCGACTATACACTATATACGGAAGGAATTGGTCACGGTGAAGGCAGTGAAGGCTCTAACAATCATGTGGTCTGAAGCCAAGTCTCGTAATTAGAATGCCTGCTGTTTATTCTTCGTTTCCTTACCTCTTCTACCTGCTCACAGCAGGTGTCAAGGTTGTTTATTTTCACTTGATCACACTCAGACACACACCACAGTCGGCAGGACTCCTCTGGACGAGGGATCGGCCCATCGCAGAGACTTCTACCTGACAACACAAACACTCACAACAGACAAAAATCCATGCCCCCGGTGGGATTCGAACCCACGATCCCAGCAAGCGCTCGGCCGCAGGCCCACGTCTTAGACCGCGCGGCCACTGGGATCAGCCTGTTTATTCTTAAGGACCAGAATTTGCATCTCGGCCTGTAGGACGGCTGTTCTGACAAACGTTTCTCGTGGTCTTATGTAGTCTCGCTAGGTAGATTATATAAGAGTAGGCCTACCTTAAAACACACAACTGCCGTCTTTTTCAACAAACTTTAAAAATCTTCACTCAGTATTTTGAAATAAATGAGACACGTAACATGTGAAGCTGAAAGACGCAACTCACCGCGCCCAGACAGAACAATTCACAGTTCTTGACTCGCGAATCATAATGTCCGCACAGAAAACCCCGTTATCGATCCGAGGACCGACTGGGACGAAGAGTGTCTACACTTCCGTATAAGAGATATTCGTGATATTATTTCTGACTTGCTTACTTAACAGACGGCAGCATTCAAGCGTATGTAGACTACAAAATAAAACTATATTTACTGTGTTCTACTTTGGGCGTTATGCCGAAATGCTTGCATGACAAGAACCGGATTGCCATGAGTAGGAAAGTTCTGGGACCAAGTGGCTACCGACAGGCAAAAATACAAGTACTGTCTTATGTTGCAAGCCGAGCCACGCCTTGTCAAAAACGCCTACAATAACACGCAATGGTGACACTGTTGTAATGCAATAACAGCTGAAATATCTGGGATAACATTGGAGCCTAGAAAATCACTCCAAACTGTTCCGAGGTCAGTCTGCCGAATATGGAATCATACAGCACGCTCTGCATGATAAATTCCCGGACAGGAAAACTGAATTCGAGCAAACGGAAGCCAATTTAGTGACACTGAGGTAACGGGATTTACCCCTACCTTGCTAACAGTATTTCGTTCTCATTGTTTGAAAGTTAACATGGGCCAGAACCTAGCTCAACACACCCAAGCTTGCGCTAGGGTACGTTTTAAATAACAACAATGTATTAAATGGGTACAGATAGCATATCAGTTCGTTCCGCAGTATGCATTTATATGTTGCTGGCAGGAGGAAAGGAGTTTTGACCATCCCATATCTGCTGTATCAAGAGAAAATTGCGCGGGAATTGCAAGAACAAACCTAAGGCATTGCGACATATTATAGTGAAAAGACAGATGGAGCGGTTGGCGCTATACGCAGCACGGAAGTATAAGAAAACTGATTTTCTGAAGCATATAATCACTCAGATGTTTCGGGCAGTCTCCATGTTTTATGGGCCTCGGACGTTCCCTGTCCATGGTCATACCCTACTTTGGAACACGCAGGCTCTATTTCTCCCAAAGCATCTCTGTCTTCTTTCCACTAGGATCTTCTGTGGACACCCCCCCTTTCCCACGCCTGTCAAATGTTCCATATGTCACAAGTCACACCGGATGGAGTGAAATACTACGTCTTTCTTTCTTTCTTTCTTTCTTTCTTTCTTTCTTTCTTTCTTTCTCTGCTTCATGTAGTTGTTCATTTATTTACACCTCTATTTGTTTCATACGTTGTATTTTTACATTTATTTACATCTTACCTCCTTTATTTCTTACTTCTCTCGTACCTCAGCATGAATGGGTGTGCCACTCTGAAACAATTTAGATTAGAATCCCGTTTTCACTGACCCAAATATTCTAATATACGGACCATGTTCCTGGTGTTTTTATTTCATCCTCGGGTGTGTCATAGTTTGATTTCCAAGTGAAACTCGTTACACTGCTTCTGACAGGAGAACTATGACGCAAAACCAATGCTTCCTGAAAACATTCTTATTGGACCACCACTCTCATTGGTTAGAATATGCATGTACTTGTCCTCTCTATATTACGTTTGCGTCAATATAAAAAACATGCATAAAAACTGTACCCCTTATTAACAGGCTCTGGTATAGACAAGATGATATTTAACCCTTTAAAGACGAAGCGTATCTGTTTTATATAAGGACTCAGTGCGTACCGCGCTGTAAACACTCCCCACTTCGGTTATAAAAACCAGTCTCTTAATGTTTTATAAGGCAAAAGTTGCTGTTTGTTCTGAGATCCGTACAAAACACATAAACGCAATGTGGGCACCACGTAGAATTTTTTAATGTTAAACCTGGTGGTATGTAAAGGTACAGCTAGGCTTTAAAAGGTTAACAAGCTCAGGTATAGAGAAGATGATATTTAATGAGCATTTGAGACTTCGTACTTTCCTTAACGGTTACCTCTGTAAGTTAACAAGCAACCGAACACTCGAAAAACACACACCTAATGACGTAAATGTAAACAAAAGCAGCTTTAAACGTGCAGTGTAAAGAGCATGTTTAACATTTATATTAAGGGAAAAATAAACTAGCTTCCAGAAGGGCTCTACTTTAACCATTCAATTCCGGCCTCGGTGCACTGTACGGACTCTTAATTCTCCACATGTCACTGGACTCGTCGCACAGTAACTTACGGTCATGAATGCATTTTAAGTTACGATATGTTTAAAACCCCTCAGCCCTACACCCAGCGTCATTGAAGGTTTGAAATTATTCTATTGCATCGCTTCCTGCTGCAAGTACCGGTAACACCTCAAGACATGTCAGGACCACTCGCGCCATATTATTGCATCATTTTCCATAATCACTTCCTTGAACAAACATTTCACGAACATTACATGAAATAAAATATTTAAATACCAGATTAATAGGCAACGACTGAACCCGGAAAATAAATAGTACAAAATTTAGATTTCGAAACTTTTACGCTTCATTTTCAATTACGCCTCACATAACGATGTGGCGGTCTCAGCTTATGCATACGGTCATCGCCTAACCGCATGAAGGGTGAAGGTGTGGACCTCGAGGCGTGTGGGGTAGTAAAGGCACAGTTCCAAGGTCATTTTCCCCTGAAACTATAGGGCAGCCAAGGCCTTTAACCCTTTAAAGCCTAGCGGTAACTTTACGTACCAACAGGTTTAACATTAAAAAATTCTACATGGTGCCCACATTGCGTTTATGTGTTTTGTACGGATCTCGGAACAAACAGCAACTTTTGCCTTATAAAACATTAAGAGATTGGTTTTTATAACCGAAGTGGAGAGTGTTTACAGCGCGGTAGGCACTGAGTCCTTATATAGAACAGATTGGCTTCGTTTTTAAAGGGATAAATTATGACGCAATCCAGGGTTGTTACTGGCCTCCTTACTGGGCATAACACCCTGAGAAGACACCTCCACATAATGGGGCTGTTGGATAGTCCCTTGTGTAGGAAATTTGGGGCTGTAGAGGAAACCTCAGCCCATGTGCTGTGTGAGTGTGAAGCCTTGGCGACACTCCGACATATCTATCTGGGATCCTTCATCTTGGACCCTGAAGAGGTCTGAGTCTAAGGGCAATGTGGAACTTCTTCAGGAGGACAGGGCTGTCCTGACTAGACTCAGTGAGGTGACACAAAGGGCCTGTGAAGGCCTACGTGCAACGGGACCGTAAGGGCTTGACCCACACTTACTCATACTCATAGTGGAGCCAATGATTGGCTTCACGACCCGGCCGCTTTACTTCCGGGAGAATTTAAGCGGTAAGTATACATTTAATAAAATTTGCGCGGGTCTGTGAAGTGACCTCAACATTGTGGCCAAGAAAAAAAATTCTACCGTGCCTAGAATCTAATCTGGTTGCACAGCACGTACGCTTAATTAGTATAAAAATTTCGCTACATTAGTTTTTCAGTGACTAATGTAGTAAAATGTCTCTTGAGAAAAAGGCATATAAGAGAAAAGTAGACGTAAATGAACAGTCTTTGAAATACTGGTGACAGGGTGAGGCCTTCCTATGTGAACCGCGCTGCCTGCGATACCGGTTTCGTCTAGACAACAGTTCCAATAAGACAACGCCGAATACGCGGGTAATATGCTACAAGGCAATCGACCCTGCCCCATAACTTCACGACTTGCTTCGATTAAAGTGAATGTACGTACACGCATACCTGATTACTGTCACTAGTTAACAAAAATACGCTTGTTTGTACGGTCAATGTCGTAAATACGGCCAATGTCGTAAATCGATAATATCACGCCAACGCCAACGTATTTTTAAGGGTGAGTGTCGGACAAATGCGTCATCTTGATTTTTACCAAATGACCTTATTTGAGTGTTTATTACCATCAGCACCTTCTTAAATTAAGCATGGATTAGAAACCGGAATGTCTATTAGTTCACGGCAAATCATCGTCATAATTCGAGTCACGTGTCTTGTGTTGAAATCCGAATACATCTGCACAAATTTTACTTGAACTGTACTAACATATATATATCGCAATTTGAGACATATTTATGAGAAATACAGACGAACGTTCGTCACAAACAAAGGCATATATTCAACTACAAACCTGTGAAATGCGCAGTAAAAAACCCCCTTTTAATGACTGCAGGCGAAAAAACAATATTTTAACAAAGATGTTTAGACGCGAGACTTGAGGTTTTCACAGCGCTGGTACTGATAATTAAAATCTTCTGGAATGTGAGGCTGTACCGCTAGGTTAATGATTTCCGACGTTTCGGAGGGCCGTAAGACCTTTATTTTCAAGGGCCAAGGGATCCAGGGCCCCTACGGCCGTTCAAAACGCCGAGAACCACTAAATCCAACAACGCAGTGTTACGTCTGACCAGACCTGAATTCCAACACACTTTGAGAGATTTCAGGCTTCAGCCATGTTGTAAATGAGATCTTCGCTCTTCTGGGATGTTACGCGGCGTAAATTGGTGGGTACGTATCGACGTTTCGGGACAACCTCTCGATCCCATCTTCAAGGGTCAAGCAAAGACTGCTTGACCGCTGAAGGTGGGCCCGACAGGTTGTCCCGAAACGCTGAAAAGTAACTACCAATCTACGCTGCGTAACATCCCAGAAGAGCGAAAATCTAGCTTATACTTTAGCTGTAGAAATGGAAGAGAGCATTCTGCCAGTGCACGAACACATCAGCGCATAAATAAAGGTGCTGAGAGAAACGTGTCTGTCAGTAATTTGTACAGTTACCAACTAATGCACTTTTTATTATTATCACACCCGCCATGTTTCGGCGTC
>BLKM01000214.1:245276-305763 GCA_013340265.1 Coptotermes formosanus
GATGATGGCGTCATAATGGACGCCGAAACATGTCGGGTGTGATAATAATAAAAGGTGCATTAGCTGGTAACTGTATACATTATTGAAAAATGCACGGTGAAAACAATATAACATTAAAAAGTGCCTGTCAGTGTTTCTGTCTACCAGTTTACATGAAATTTTTCACTTTTTTCATATTCTTAGTAGAAAAAGAGGACGGCGGACAACAGGCCTGTTGGGCACTTGATACACTGTAACAATGACTTCATAAGATTAAATTTGCGACAGTTTCAATATATCTTCTACCAACAGTACACTAGATACCGTCCAATACTTGAGGTATACTTTCTGTATGTTTTGGGGAATAACTCTCCCTCTGTCTCCAATTGACTGGGTGACATTTTGCTTATGGTAGGTTAGTGGATAGGCTTGTTCCCTAGGGATGGAGGTTAGCTCTGTCTAAGGGTTCCAACAGAATAGGTGTTCTTGTCTTCTCCCCCTCCATTCACCTGAGGACGTAAGCAGAGCTAGCTTCCGAAACGTAGTGATTTTAATTTTTAACTTTTAATACTTTAATATTTTACTCTTCGGACGATGGATAAAGTCCACAAACCTATCATCACACAGTATTGTTTCCCAGTGTTTAGAATCCCGAATTTCTTTATTTGTTGAAAAAATTGATTTCATAAGCTGTGATGGAATATGGAACAAAAATAGACAATAATTGAAAATTCATTCCGTGTAAAAGCCTAAACTCTGTACTTCATCAGACAGACGTCAGTTAAGCCTCAGCGATATTAAGACAAAGACTTTCTGCAACGGAAATTTGGGCCTCTTAATGAGAAAATAACAGACTACGGAACAGTTATCCACTACTATTGCAATCGCTACTACATGAGTAAAAACATTTGCATAACACATCCATGGTAACTTCTGGCACAATGTCCTTTCATGAAACTGCACAAATAATTTGTATTAATGAATAAAATAGAAAATAAATATTTTGCCAGCAGTGTTAATAATCAGTGACCCAGCCAAGCAGTATCGGGAACTGCTGAGGGACGTGTGTCGTTTACAACATACAGAGACTTAACCTTTTAAACCCTAGCGGTAACTTTACGTACTACTCGACCCGGTTTAACACTAAAAAATTCTGCATGGTGCCCACATTGCGTTTATGTGTTTTGTACGGATCGCAGAACAAACAGCAACTTTTGCCTTATAAAACATTAAGAGACTGGTTTTTACAACCGAAGTGGAGAGTGTTTACAGCGCGGTACGCACTGAGTCCTTATATAAAACAGATACGCTTCGTCTTTAAAGAGCTAAACTAATTTAAAATCGGAACGGTTTCAAATCTTGTGCTGTGCGCCCTTGAGAAAGAATTCCATCTGACAGCTCATTAGTTGAAGACAGAATAAACAATTCTCGTGCTTATAAATTTAACAGAAAATGCTTATTTTACCTAAATTAGGAAATTAACACGGGATTTCTGAGAAGTCTTCGTAACATCTCAGGGTCCTTTCTAGCGCTATTTTAAATCGCTGCTGTAAATTCCTATCAACAAAATACTGCGTTATTAGAAGTCAATCACGCGTCTGATTGAGAAGCACCCATATTGTCTCTGCGACCCACACAAACTCCTATTCAACTGTTAGCTGGGTTCTCTCCCAGGTGTCAATTGGCCGGGGTGTAAAGTTGACTACTTGTGTCCGTCTAGCGCGAAGGTTAAGACTTAATGGAGCTATATTTCCACTTGCAAGTATGCAGTTGTAGTGTGCACTGACGCAACTTTATCTTTTATTTTGCTACGGATATGTTCCACAGCTTACCGCCCGTTGATGTCTGGGAAATGAAGGACTATGGTAATATCCAGAAGAATATTAGGATGATTGGCCATGAGGAGGAGCGTCATTATAATTTCAAAGCTAACATACAGGCTACTAACAAAAGAGTAATTATTTTATCACGTAGACCCTCATTATAATACGAAATTACTAGCACAAATAGAGGGAAAAATAATAAAGTAGGTACATATAAGGATACAAGAAAAAAGAACGTCTATATAGCCTGCCTGCAGTCGGCCATATTGCTTAAGATCCACGCGTGCCTTCCCATTAACCTTTTAAAGCCTAGCGGTAACTTTACATACCACCAGGTTTAACATTCAAAAATTCTACATGGTGCCCACATTGCGTTTATGTGTTTTGTACGGATCTCAGAACAAACAGCAACTTTTGCCTTACAAAACATTAACTGATTGGTTTTTATAACCGAGGTGGAGAGTGTTCACAGCGCGGTACGCACTGAGTCCTTCTATAAAACAGATACGCTTCGTCTTTAAAGGGTTAATTTGCGACGACAGAGACGAGGGCGTCCAGTTTGAATCTCTGCCGAGAACCTGGATGACACAACTAGAAGGTTTTAATTGTTAGCTCAGTCACTCCAGGATATATCTAGAAAAATGAATTTGAAAATATCGCGACATATGAATCTTGAAACTAAAATCGTGTTATTACATCATTCAATATTATGTGCCCTCTGCAGATGAAATAATGTTATTAAATAAGATAAGAATTAATCGCACAAAACAAAGCCACATGTTTCACGCATCAAACATCTGGATAACCAGAAAACCGTATGACAGCCTATGCATGTCTCCATTGCGCTGCCTAACACGCGAGACAGAGAATTGGCCTGAAGCTGTTTCAACGTTTGGAGTGATGTTATTACAGGATCCAAGCTACACACCTGTTACAGTCATCACACTCAAGTGTTTAGGTTCAAAAAATCAGAAAATATAGACACTTAGCATGAAAAGAGATGATACAAGAATTTTGGGATGTTATACTGTGTCGGTGGCAAATGCCGCTAAGTATGTTCTGGAGCGTAATGCATTCAAAACTTCGGTAACTGTTTATCAGTACACACCTCATACCTTGCAGAAAAGGTGTTTTTTTAATTGTAAAACGGGAAAAATTTAAAAGACTACACAAATGAATACAGTTAACTGTACAAGAGACAAAATTCTTATGATAAACGAATGGGAGGTTGAATTTGTAAGAAAACAGGGCAGAAAGGTGAGAATAAAGAGGTTTCAAATCACGTGTAGAGTGTCACGTAATCTTTATATAAAGAGTTCTTTGAACATCCGACAAAACAACGTGTCCTCAAACGCTGGCATCGAAATGAGGAACCAAAAGCAAAGACCTGTTTAAAAGTCTTACCGCGCCCGAAATTGCAATGGATTTACCCTTGAGCGGGTCAAACGACAAACACAAGAAAGCGTTTCGGCAACTTTACGATAGCCCCGGTCTGTTCTGGAATGAAGCATTTACGTGCAGCATGTAGTTTCACTCGCTGTATCTGTTAGTCCCATCAGACAAAACGCCAATTAAAAATATCCTGAGAATGATTAACAGATGTAGCTAGCCTTCAAAACGAACCAGTGCCTGTACTTGTACACAACATTCGCAGCTAAGTATCCATTTAAAGATCATATAATAACGTCTAAAACCGGTTATTTTAATTTGGACACGGCTCCACACTGATTACAAAGCCCGAAAATGTCCATTGCTTATCCGAACTTGATGACCTTTAGAATTTAGACCACTGCTTCGGGTACTGCCAACTGGATTTCGGATCGACACCGGTTATAGAGCCTCAGTTGTTTGGAGCCGGGTCAAAATGAAACCAGCAACCCGCAGGGGAAAGTGGCAAGCATATAAAAACCGCTTTGTGACTTGAACCTTATCCGAATTGCGACATGACTGGTGCAGGACCACCTAGCCGGCAGACTCTGATGTGATGTGTGTACGTGGTAGGCGCAACCTATTCCCTAAATACGTCACACGTCACGGTCCATGCATGTGCGTCTTTAACATTTGCATGCAACTTCGCACTGAAATGACGATCTCTCCTATCATTCATTGCGTCACAATAACTCGGTTAAACAGAGATTATGAATACAATTTGGCTATGTAATGAGAGGGAAGTGAACAGTGTCCGCATGTTACGTAAACTAAAACTATCCCTATATAGAGGCCTGTACAGGCCTGGACAGGCCCTTAGGTTTCCAGGTATCTGAGGCTCCCAGATTTCAAGACAGTCTTGACATGAAGGTGGTAAGTTTGTCAGCCCTATGCACCGGCCTTTACCCCCCAGGAAATATTCCTGGTACTCATTTCTGTTAGAGGTTGAGTCGACCCCAGGGCCAGAGTGCGGCCGGAAGGATTAAGTCAATGAAAAATTTCAGTGACACCATCGGCAATCGAAACCTCGACCCTCCGGCTTGTAGCGCAGTGCCTCAGTCAACGGATACACCGCTCGTATGTTACTGACGTGTCTTTATCGACGACAGGGGGAACACAGGTTCCACAACGATGTGAGATGGATGACAGGGTTCAGTACGTAAACTGACTGCGATACCAGCATGTCAGCTGTAGTTACGCTCACCTTCGGGCCTCAAAAGATGACTCCGGCCCACCCAGCGTCTTACCCTTTGGAAAGAGTACACTCTCGTTTTTGTTTTGAGAATCCACTCACGTATTAAGGGATGATTAGCATAATACTTTGATCTACTGGAGACAACTGCCTAGTGAGGACCTTCCTAAATTGTATATTTCAACAAACATTACTATGACAATTTAAGGGGTAAGTTGGGCGGGACATGTAGCACACACTCGTGTACACGATACGAGAAACACATATCAACTTTTGTCCGGATACCTGACGGAGAAGAGACCACCTGGGTGACAATGACGTAGACATGAAGGTTAGGCCAACACGGATTTAAACACACCGAATGTGAGGAAGTGAACTGCATTCATTTAGTTCAGAATAGGGTATAGTGACGGGCTCCTGTGAACACAGCAATTAAACTTCGGGTTCCAGAGGAGGAGGGGCAAAGTAAAGCGTGGATATGGAAATTACGAAGCATAAGTACATAGGCCTACCGCATAGTAACCCGTCGGAAGGGTAGTGTGTGGCTCTGAACACTACGAAGCTGCAACACACACAGAAGTTAGAACTCGGGTAGGTAAAGTGTGGCTGTCGGTGTTCCGAAACAGCAGTAGTCGCAGAAGAGTGAACTTTCGGCAAGGTAAAGTTCAGCTATTTATATTACGGAGCATCAGTGGGCACCTGAATGTAACATGTGATTGTTACTTTTAACTAGGAAATGTAACAAGACACCAATCAGTCAGTCAGTCAGTCAGTTTCTCTTCTGCTTGAGCAACATTATCAAAAGAATGATGATATTTGTAGCATGTACGGAGGTAACATAACACTTACCGCATGATCATATTACATTCACATGACTAGACGACGTAAGAAAAGGTCCATTTACCTGTTCTGAACTGCTTGATAATCCACCGTTCTGTTGACTTCTTCCCCAGGAAGAGAATTTTCCATTGTCCTTCAGTGTTTAAAATTAATTCCTGTAATCAAAAAGGCTTACATTTACTACACAATGCACCTAAGGGTTACAACCATTGAATCTACTTTAACACTTGAGACCTAAGTTGAATATTGTGCCATAATTCGCTAGTCACTAATTAAATCTGAGGTATTGTAAGTCTCACTTAGGGTCTGGAATTGGCACTTGTATGTTCAGAGGTACTGTACACAGAAGTACATATGTAGTGCAATTGTATGATTCAGTTTAAATCAATTCTAGTCTTCAAAAATGCGTAGAAATTTATCAGGGTGGAGCTCCTGCAGGCCTTTCGCCGATCTTACAACATACATTTTATTAGAAAAATGCCTAAGTAACATGTAAAGTAACATGTAAAGTAAGCAACTAGACACGTTGCAGTTTCTAGGCACTAGGTAAAATGCCCAAAATTAAGGCGCAGTGTGAAATGCGGTATCGGATTTTCTCACAGTGTTGTTGATGGGGACTCAAGTCGTTTGGGAGGTGTCGTGTCGACTGGTAGATAGTTATCGATGTACCGAATTACCGTAGTGTTCCTTATAGACTGCTTCCCCATAAACGTGAGGGAAATATGATCCTTAGAAATGACAGTAACTATCTACCAGTCGATATGGTGTAACATCCCGGAATACCAGAATCTCCAAAGTGTAAAATTCGTGTGGTTTCACATGTTGCGTAGACTTACTAGGTAATGCCAGTCTCGATACCGGGTAAAGCGTCAAGAGGAGCGCAAGAATTCAAGTCGACTTGACTTATTGAGAAACAAAAATCATTAAAAAATAAAAAAATTCCCTGTCTTTAATGAAAACCGGAAGTTCATTGCCGTGTCCACAACAGCACGATACTGAACCCTATAAAATTCTATCCAGTTCACACAGTCAAACCATTTTTTCTCATGGCTCGACAGCCCTATTGGGCCCAGGCCTCCTCTCGGTAGAGTTCCTCTGGACGAGTCATCAGCCCGTCTCAGAGACCTTTACCTGACAACACAACACTCACAACAGACATACATGCCCCCGTTGGGATTCGAACCCGCAATCCCACCAAACGAGTAGCCCTAAACCTACGCCACTCTCAAACCATAGTGATTCACAATCCAGTCAGTATTATTTCCCCGCCCCCCCCCCCTCAAGAAGAGATCTACCAAGTGGTCTCTTTACTTTAGGTTCTCCAACCCCAATTTTGTGTAAAGCCTATTTGTCACACTTCCGATTTGTTCTACATGACCTACCACAATTATCATCAACAATTCGACAGCTCCAATTAACCCTTTAAAGACGAAGCGTATCTGTTTTATATAAGGACTCAGTGCGTACCGCGCTGTAAACACTCTCCACTTGGGTTATAAAAACCAGTCTCTTAATGTTTTATAAGGCAAAAGTTGCTGTTTGTTCTGAGATCCGTACAAAACACATAAACGCAATGTGGGCACCACGTAGAATTTTTTAATGTTAAACCTGTTGGTACGTAAAGTTATCGCTAGGCTTTAAAAGGTTAAAGGTTATATAGCTCCTATTTATGTAACTTTATCCACGTTCTCGTTATTTTCTCCCTCAATGTATAAGCAGCCTTTGCAGCCATCTGTTCTTAAACATCATCAATGTCATAGCCCAATATCTTTCTGCATAAGAAGATAGTTTAAACCGTGAGATTAATGCACAAACAATCGGAGATACCGGTTAAAAAGGTACTGGATAAGAGCTTCTGACGTAATGGAGACCCCAAACTGGTTTTTAGTTTCAGGAGAGCACGACGCGTCTAACGACAGAAAAATTATTTGACTCAGTAACCACAGAAGTTCATGCATTCTTACAGGTTCCAAAAGATGGAGGTCAATAATCTTCAAGTTCGCTGGAAACACCACCAGATCGGAGTAATGGACTATCTACGGCAACTGCTGATTTCTGAAGTCTTTGTTGATGTCACTCTGTGTTGCCAGAACAAGAGATTTAAAGCCCACAGGATCTTGCTGTCGGCCTGCAGTTCATATTTGCAGGTAAGGGCTGCTTAGCAGCGGGTTGTCATTTCAAGAGGAGAAGGTGAAATAACGTTTAACATTTTAAAGCCTAGCGGTAACTTTACGTACCACCAGGCACAACATTCAACAATTCTCCATAGTACTCAAATCGCGTTTATATATTTTGTACATATCTCGGAACAAACTGCAACTTTTGCCGTAAACATCAGCAACCCATTCGTTTTTTATAACCGAGGTTGGAAGTGTTTACTGCGCGGTACGCACGGAGTCTTTATATAAAGCAGATTACGTTTCGTCTTTAGAGGGTTAATGGGCACCACGGATAATGATCTGCTGACGAAAATTAGCAGCGGCCTGTTTGCAGTAACTCGCTTCTTCAGTCAGTGGGGTTTTATGAACTGCATTCAGCGACAGAATAATGTAAATATATATTCCTCTATAACGAAAGGAAGAACAATTAAGCGGTACATAGGTTTTATCTTCTTTGGATTAATTTTCCAAAATCTGATTCGAAATTTTACTTCAGGAAGAAGTCACATTAAGCAAGCACTACATATATATATGACACTTCAACACCAGAAGAATTTTTTTTATCCAATGGTTCAGCCGCCCCTCATGGGGCAAGGCCTCCTCATTGTTGACACTTCACGATCACACTCAGAAACATCACATTCCGCAGGACTTCTCTGGACGAGTGATCAACCCCCCGACGCAGAGACCGCTACCTGTCAACACACAAACACTCACAAGGGGTAGACATCTTGCCCCCTGCGGGATTTGGAAACGCAAACCCAGCAAGCGACCAGCCGCAGACCCACGTCTTAGACCGCGAGACCGCTGGGATCGGCACAAGAAGAATTAGAGAACAAAATTAATTTTGAATTTGTAAAATTGTTACAATAGCAGGAAAGAAGAGAGGCAATGTACATATAAAGTAACATTGGGGCGCGTTCGCGTAAACATTGTTACCATGGAAAAGAAATAAGTATCACACATTCTGAATGTGTGTTTCTTGCCTTAGTTACCCAGCATACAATACGCATGCGCCGTATTATATTACCATCTGTGACTTGTCCGGCTGTACAAAATTTTTCCACATTATTACATAAACTGCTCGATTTTTTGGTGAAATGTTATCAAGCATAAGAGGCGTGTTTTGGTTTTCTCAACGACTTTCGTCTGAAAAATTTCTCATTCTAAGAAGAATTCATAAATGTATGTTGGTCTTCATGTAAAGTACCCGTTCTTCTTGTTAGGTTTTAATTAAACTTGACATTCCTCGACAGATTTTTGAAAAAAAAACACTCAAATAACAAATGTCATTAAAATTCCTCCAGTGCCAACCAAGTTGTTCCGTGCGGAAGGACAGACAGATATGATGAAGCTGATAGTCGCTTTTCGCAAATTTGCGAAAAGCGACTACAGAACAGGTAGAAAGAGGATAAGTCCCTGATTTCAACGTAGCATGACTTCGTTATTTCTTTATACTTTATTCTGCCTTAAGTGCAAGCGGCACCAACTTACTGACGGGCCACTTGCCTGAAACGTTATGAGGGACGTATATCAAGGTCACTAATGTTCACCTCTTTTACTTGAAGCATCCATTTGTTTACATTTAATAACGCGAGTAAAGAAGTTTATTTAGATGTTCAAACAAGTGTCGGCGCTAGCCAGCTAATATAGTGCAAAATTGTGTTTCGTATCACGATTGTTCTTGTAGAAGTGTTTCCTGTGAAACGTCTTTAAATTCTACAGAACCCTCTTATGAGTTAACCCTTTAAAGACGAAACCCATCTGTTTTATAAGGACTCAGTGCGTACCGCGCTGTAAACACTCTCCACTTCGGTTATAAAAACCAATCTCTTAATGTTTTATAAGGCAAAAGTTGCTGTTTGTTCTGAGATCCGTACAAAACACATAAAGGCAATGTGGGCACCACGTAGAATTTTTTAATGTTAAACCTGGTCGTATGTAAAGTTACCGCTAGGCTTTAAAAGGTTAAGAGAAGGGAGACAAAGAGAGACACATACGAAAGTAGCAATACGAGTAAAATAACATTTTGCCTATTCCTGGGAAGTTTATAATTATTTGAACAATTGCAATAACGGCTGATTAATTACACGCTACCACACTTAACGCCAAGTGTAACTTAACGGATCGTCCGACATATATGTATTATACACGACGTTTCAGGAGAACGCTCTGCTTTACTTGTCAGGTCATTATAATAGTTCTTTTCTGTGTTCATGGCTCGACAGCCCTTGTGGACTTAACCTTCCTCTATGAGGTTCCGCGATCACACTCAGACACACCACACTCGGTAGGACTCCTCTGGACGAGTGATCGGCTCGTCGCAGAGACCTCTACCTGACAACACACAACACTTAAAAGACAGAGATATCTATGATCCCAGTGGGATTCGAATCTGCAATTCCAGCAAGCGAGTGGCCGTAGACCCACGCCTTATACCGCGCGGTCAGCAATGCACCTTTTTCCAAAAGTAAAGCAGGCGAAGCTTGAAGCTAACCAGTCATCTCCAACTATAGCGGCCGGCACGAAAATAGTCCCGTCGAGGTCACTACCTACGAAGGCAGTGTTGCCACACGGAAATAAACAACACTTGATTCTATCGACAGACAATATGCAACTAAAGGGAAGCTGCCCCTCGGAGGAAGAACTGGCAACAATGCTGGGCGGCGGGGAGCGGAGGAGTGAGTCAGCCGCTTGACCTTGACGAGACTATTTTCGTGCCGGCAACTCTAGTACCCAGGTTAAGAATGTGCAGATTTACGCCTCCATTCCCCGCATGTTACAACATGGCGCTAAATTCATCACAGGGCTACTTTACTGACAACCTGTTTTATGATTCTTTACTACAGCTGGCAGGGATCGAAGTAAGTTACACGTATATTTGTTTATGTGTTGTTTATAAAACTGCGCTGTCAGAACTTGGTCCTGTACTGTCTAAGGACAGGATAATAGGTAAGCTGCAAAGGACGTTGAACGTTGCATTCGTGACCTGATTAAGGGGATAATTCCGACCATCGCCTGGAGGAACAAAGAAAAGCCATGAAAATATAAGTCACGTTAGTCCGTTACTTGGCTGAGGTTCGAACCGGGCAACTGCCAAATACAAAAGAGACCGTATCGCCCGAATCAATACCATCGGTGACGAGGTATCTTAAGGTCAGAAGGTTAACGTTTTAAAGCCTAGCGGTAACTTTACGTACCACCAGGTTTAATATTAAAAAATTCTACGTGGTGCCCACATTGTGTTTATGTGTTTTGTACGGATCTCAGAACAAACAGCAACTTTTGCCTTATAAAACATTAACAGACTGGTTTTCATAACCGAAGTGGAGAGTGTTTACTGCGCGGTACGCACTGAGTCCTTATATAAAACAGATACGCTTCGTCTTTAGAGGGTTAATTTCTTATCACAAGCCCTCCGGTTTCTGTCCAGACATCTGTCAATAACAGGAAAAACTGAAAATCAACGACACACATACATCAGCGTAACAACAGCTAAGCACCTAAGCAGAATAGCAGAGCAAACTTCATTAATTCCAGGTGTATGCAACTTGTTAATCTATTTTAAGGCAAAGGGCATTTGCCAAAATAACTGTGGCATTTCGAGTAAAGTTACTGTTGTATATGGCTAATTTCACATGGCGCCTTCGTCCCCCCTCATCTGCAATCATTCGTAAAAGCATCCATAAAAAATCCAAACGTTACAAACATCCGTTAAAATCAACAGATATCCTTGATCTATGTAGGTCGATTTAAAGACGTTTTCAATAACTCAGTTTACACAAACGCGAAAGGAAGAACCGTTAACAATGAAAGAAATGGAGTGGATATAGGCACTTGCTTGGAGCGACTGAAGAAAACCATAAAACCTCAGGATCGCCGGTCTGAGGACCAAGGTTTAAACACGGACGAGAAATAAGAACAATTACGATCCGACTCTGACAGGAATTTTACCACCACAACAAGTGAAGACTATTAGCACCCCCCAACGACGTCATTACATCATGCAGCTACAAGATGTTTATAACGGTAGTGGCAGGTAAATTCCCTAGGTGATCAAGTCGTCGCGCCGGGCCGGGCCAGGCCAGGGTGGTCCCACGTCCGGCAATGGGAGGCCTTGACTTCAACAGGTTCGCCTTTATCGTGCATCTGTGTATGTTGTGTAAAGGTACACAATTACACTGCACAGTGAATTTCTTCAATGCTAAATCTCTCGCCTCTGACATTTTCAATTCTGTTGGGTATCTCCTTACAAAAAAGTCTGCTTATCTTACGCACATGTATATTGCATTTCAAATTTTACAACTTAGTAGTACAGTGTAAAACACATTAACACGAAGCAGATAGGATCCTACACTAAAGGTTTACTAACAAATCCAGTCACGAGCAATACGATACAACGGACAAACCAGAATAACTGTCCTCAAGATGACATCCAAGAACTCTCTGCAATAAATTACCTCACACAGCAGATTCCAGCCCTAGAAGCGAACAGACGCTTAGCTAGTCATAAAATCCCCCACATTTTGTGGAACCCAAAGATTCATTATCGTGTTCGCGGGCGCCCACCACCTGTCCCTATTCTGAACCACACGCCTCAGATAAACCCACTTCAAAAATAACGTTACTGTCTTTATTTAAGAGTAGGTCCCCCTAGTGGATGGGGTATGTGGCACGTGTGGGGGAGAAAACAAATGCATACTGGGTTTTTGTGGTGAAATTTGAAAGACGACCCAGCTTCACAGGGGAAGATAATATTAAAACGGATGTTAAAGACAAAGGATGGGACAACGTGGTTTAGACTGAACTTGCTGAACACAGGGGCAAGTGGCGGGTCATTGCAAAGAGGGTAATGAACGTTCCGGTACCATAAATGCAGAGAATTTATTGACTAGCTGAGGAACTTGCAAGTTTTTGCTCTATGGAGTCAGTTATTCAGTTACTCGATTGCTCTCCCTACTGGTAATCTTCCATTCAGATATTTCAGTGGCGAACTTTTTAACACTCTTCATCGAAGGCATACGTGCTGCATAACAGTACTTAGCTCTTCCACAATAATTTAAACAGACTCATAACATTTAACGAAGAATACAATGTTCGGGTACCTTATTACTTTCTCCCTCCAAACATTCTATTCAGCACCCAGTTGTCGAACCCCCTCAGTCTGTTGGTATGTTTTTCACTTGGGGTTACCGACAAATTTATACACGCACACATGGAGGCTTTGAATACGTGTACTTCAGTTGTTCCGTTCTTAAATCCCGGGCATGAATAAAGAACATTCTAAACAAGGGGGATCGAAACATTTGTAAATTTAATCTGCTGTTAATTGTTTCGTGAATACCGTTTTATTTTTTTATTGTCATACCAAAATATTTCAATTTGGCCATGTTTTCAAAGAACCCAGTAACTAACTTTATACTACGATTTCGCCCTGCATTTTGGTAACTTGACAGGAACACGCACCCTATTTAGTTCTCTCAAATCCCGTAACATCAGATATGTCAAAGGTCACAATAAAGACAATCCCCCAACAGTAGAATATCAAAATCTTTATTCCCCACCGCGATAAAGACACAAGCGTGTCTATACTGACTTCATACCAAAGTCTCACAAATGCTTAGAGGCTTCTCACAGCAGGGGCCCTGGTTCACTCACAGGGCAGTCCGAATAGATGGACGAAATGACAATGAGATAGGTGTCGCTCCAAGCATTGCGGGTTATCCGTGCTACTAATTGTCATGCCACCGAAGCGCCTTTCATCTATCATCCGAGGAATGAAGAATGAACCCATTACAGGCCGTAGTTTTAAACGACACACACACACACACATTCTCACACCTTCAAGAGAATAAGGAAGACTAAGACTGCATGTGCATGACGAATTCCAAACAACAATTTGAATCGTCTTTAATTTGAAACAGTATTAACACGAACTGCTCCTTATTTGAGTTTAATGTTCCTTCAGCGAACGAGTAATTTTAAATAACATAAATTGCAATACCACTAATCCTAATTACTAGAACATTTGTTGTCAGAGCCCTGTGGTACAACGTGCGGCTACTGGTACACGCCGCATCGTAGCGTAAAACCAGGGATATAATTAAAAGGCAGTTAAATGTACAGTGCTCACCGCATGAGGCTGATTAATGCCAATTCGATATACGATGAAGTGAACAGCAAGGGAAGTGGAAGGACGATGGGAAGGCACTGGGGGGATGTAGTCTGTGTGTTCCATCACGAAAAATAAAGTTAATCGTGCTTCGTATAAGGCACGTAACATATGGCTGGATTGTTTCTCAAGGAAAAGGACCGACGTCCTTTTTAATTATAAAAACGAGAGAGGCAATGTACTCGTATTTAAGACGAAACTCTAAGGCGCTTTCGCGTAACCATTTTTGCCATGGAAAAGCAATAACATTACAAATACCGCATGTGTGTCTGTAGCCTTAGTTGTCCAGCATGCAAAGCGCATGCGCCGTGTTATATTGCCATCTGTGGCCTGTCTGGCCGTACCGTATTCTTCCACATTATCTCATAAACAGCACGATTTTCGGGAAAAAAGTTACTGAACATAAAAGTGTGTTTTGAAGTTTTCTACAAGTTTTATCCGAAACTTTCTCATTCTAAGAAGAATTAAGCGAGATATTATCATAAATGTACGTAGGTCTTCACGTAAAGTACCCGTTATTTTTGTCAGATTTTAATGAAACTTGAATTTTCTCGATAGATTTTCGGAAAATATGCAATAACATTATTCTGGAATACAATTTTATTTTATCATATTTTATAACTAGTTCGACAAATAAATATATCCACCAAAAATACATTTATAAAATACAATTTACAACAAGTATGAAACTCCAACATGTTTCGGCACAAGGGTGCTGTCCTCAAGCATATATGTAGAACGAAGGAATATAAGCCCAAGCGGTTAATCTAGGTATCACACTGCCCGCACTGATATGTTTAAAATGTTAAAATTCTAAAGTATATGTAACAAACTGATAAATATAAAAATTACAATATTGTGATATTAAAAGTATGCAAAAGTGAGCAGTTCCAAGTATAAGTCCGTAGCTGTTTACGTTTTGTAAGGAGTATGTTTACAAACATCTGCCTTGTTCATATGTGACGCGAAGGGACCTCGTCCTGTAAATATGTTAGCTGTGTTAATTTGAGGTAGATGAAATGTATTAATATCATTTACAGAAGATGAATTTATATCAATGTTATATAACGAAGAGTATATATCAGAGTAGAAACCAGGTTTAGCGAGTAGGGTAGATATAATTTCCTTCAGTGCGCTAACCACAGGGAGTATGAAGGTTACACCTCACACGTGCTGCGTGTGATCAGGAAAAGTTTGCTTTTAATCTGCACAATCATCATTGCTTTCTACTTCATCAACTAATTTATTTCAGGTATTATTATTACTGTTATTATTCAGTTAGGTAACTATGTTATTGCATCATGCTGTCACGACATAAAACAGGGCATTACACTTTGTTAATGACTAAAGCTGCCTTGTTAACGATACAAAAAGGCGTCTGATTGGAAAATCTGAACCGAAAACGCCACTTGGTTGACATAGGCAACCTGTGTCATATAGCAGGCGGTTTGTCGCCACCTTCTCTACACATAGGTCTGGGTTCGATTCCGAGCCAATGTATGTGGGATTTATGGCGGAAAAGTGCCACTAGTATACAGTGTTCTGTTCCCCTGTCAGTACCATCCTACTGGCGCTTCATATTCATATTTACTTTATCCACCGCCGACACTAGATAAACTTAGCAGTTGGTAGCGTCGTTGAGTAAGGTTCTTCCGGGTCTCTAACTCCTAAACTTACGAGTAGATGAAGGGATAATATTAACCCTTTAAAGACGAAGCGTATCTGTTTTATATAAGGACTCAGTGCGTACCGCGCTGTAAACACTCTCCACTTCGGTTATAAAAACCAGTCCCTTAACGTTTTATAAGGCAAAAGTTGCTGTTTGTTCTTAGATCCGTACAAAACACATAAACGCAATGTGGGCACCACGTAGAATTTTTTAATGTTAAACCTGGTGGTACGTAAAGTTACCGCTAGGTTTTAAAAGGTTAAAACATTTTCAAAGAAACATGGTGTGAGAACGTGGATTGGATTCAGCTGGATCAAGAGGACCTGTGGCGGGTTCTTCTAAAAACAGTAATAAACTTCCGTGTTTTATAGAAGGCAGAGAAGTGTTTGACTAGCTGAATGACAAGTAGGGATCTGGCTCTTCTGCTGTATTACGCGGCGTTAAGGGGTAGTTCTGTACCGACGTTTCGGTACAACCTATCTGTCCCATCTTCAAGGATCTTGGACTTCTTGACCCTTGAAGATAATACCGATATGTTGTCCCGAAACGTCGGTAAAGGACTACCATTCAACGCTGCGTAATATTCCAGAAGTGCGCAGATCTTATCCACATCGCGGCGAAAGCCTGAGATGACGCGTGACTGACCAGTAGCTATGTGAATTGGTTCATATGGTGCTGTGTCTGGTTATGACGCTATGCAGCCTGACACGTGGCTAGTAATATCCTACCCTGAACATGGAGGTTGTGTTTGCTTCTAATTTTTTTTTACCCACCTAGGAGACCACACGGCATGAAAACTCAGAATATTACCATATGAACCTTTACCGCCTTCCAAAGTCACACATAACATATACGACAATTAGTTGCGTTGATTGGTCACGTACAGTGAGAATATCGATTTGGCATGGTTTTAAATTGCTTCACATCCCTATATATCGGGTTCTCGAGGACTTCAAAAGGGCCTGGAGTATACATCGTGGCGTAAAAGCGTTAATGATACATTAACTTAACAGAACCAGTTTGTGTTACAACCACATAAGTTGCCATGAATTGCTCCGAGTACTGAAGAGAAAACCAGTCCGTCTTGATTTTTGCTGTTAAATAGTTTCTCTTTTCAACCATTTATTTAAAGATGAAATGTGCAGGGAGAAATTATGTAACATACTACATATATTGCAGCTGACACTTTACAAGAGTCTTCTAATAGGTCTGAGTTAAATTAACTTGTAACAAAAAGCTTCTGGAACAAGCAGCATGATTATTACAAATTATACAGCACGATATGTTCTGCATCTCTGCGTTTCAACTGAATAGTATCACATACGGTACGTCTAGACTTTACTTTCTTTCAAGGATTTCCGACAAGAACGTTGGATCAGATTCTGATGTCCTACATTGTAACACAGCCTACACTTGTAAGACGAAATCAGTGTTTCGGAGAAACATTTCGCTTCTATCCTCAGCTTGAAGTGAATTGAATGGAGCTGTCATTATTTTATGTAGGCACGTTGCAAGAAAATATTTCAGTCACATCTACTGGCCTAGGCGTGCGTACGGAGTGTAGCGGGTGTACCCAGGCACACTCAAATGTCTCAAAATTTGATATTTTGTGTCTCATTTCTTTAGTTTGCAATTTTAAATGGAGATCAGTTGTTATTTTAAAAACGGTTTAGTTGAGTTTCATCTTCTTTAGTTTGTTTGGTGGATAAAAATAATGTTCTTTATAACTGAGTATAAAATAAATATTCCACTTTTAAAAAAGAAAAATATAATTCCATAAGTGCATACTCTAAAGAAACGCGCTGCGTATGAGGGACTAGCAGCAGAAGGCGTCCAGTCCATGCTAACAGGAAGCATGCACAGAGTATGTGAGCAACATTGGGTATTTGCTTACAGGAATGCAGGGCGTCACAACCCAGAAGGATAATAACGACGGGAAAACCCCGAAAATATAATTTCTTACGCATTCACCAGCCGATGCCAGTAGCCGTGCGGTCTAAGGCTTGGGTCTTCGGCCGTTCGCTTGCTAGGATTGTGGGTTCAAATTCCGTCGGAGGCGTGGATGTCAGTCTCTTGGGACTGTTGTGTTTTGTCAGGTACAGGTCTCTGTGTCGGGCTGATCACCCGTCTAGAGAAGTCCTACCAAATGCCTCTGTGTCGGGCTGATCACCCGTCTAGAGGAGTCCTACCGAGTGTGGTGTGTCTGAATGTGAGAGGGTAGGAGCCTCTGTGTCGGGCTGATCACCCGTCTAGAGGAGTCCTACCAAGTGCCTCTGTGTCGGACTGATCACCCGTCTAGAGGAGTCCTACTGGGTGTGGTGTGTCTGAATGTGAGAGGGTAGGAGCCTCTGTGTCGGGCTGATCACCCGTCCAGAGGAGTCCTACCGAGTGTGGTGTGTCTGAATGTGAGAGGGTAGAAGCCTCTGTGTCGGGCTGATCACTCGTCTAGAGGAGTCCTACCGAGTGTGGTGTGTCTGAATGTGAGAAGGTAGAAGCCTCTGTGTCGGGCTGATCACCCGTCCAGACGGGTCCTACCGAGTGTGGCTTGTCTGGGTGTGTTCGCGAAACTTCAACAATGAGGACGTCCTGGCCGACCACGCGCTGTCGATCCATGAAAAAAATGTATTCACCAGTTTTAATTAATGCTACACGTCTAACCCAAATCGTCCTCCTTTTAATCTGGTCACCCTAAGGACAATCGGTGAGGCTACAAACCACGAAGCTATGCATTATGCTGTTTTTCAGCGTCACTATGCTGCTGAGTATCAACAATTTTCCTCATCTTTCCGTAACCCAATGCACGCACTACCTTTTTCCGAAGGCGTATGCCACAGCAGTAACTTGATTGAAGATACGCAAGAATCCTGCCTTTCTAAATGGCACCTTGCCCCTCCACGACACCAATTTACTGCCCTGCCTTCTTGTAAATGCCGAAAATTACTTGGGTAATTAGTCTGGGTTTGTTTGAAAAGTGGCAAAACATAAGAAACAGGACGAATGCTGACCTCAGAAAATACGAAGTGTTGAACTTCCTTCCTTTAGACGTTACCCGTATCATTCCTTGTAAAGCACTAACGGTAAATATCGCAACAGTATACAGAGTGAAGAACCGTCCCTGTGCACCTGGGCAAGAAAGGTGCTGCATTGTGCTAGACGTGGGTAACGTCCCATACATAAAACACTTTAGGTGACATAAGTGACCTCCGTCACATGCCTGTGGGGGGGGGGGGGGCAATTCTAACCATAAGTACTGTACAGCCAGTGTGACTTACATTCTAACCTATATCCTACTTCCAACAAGAGCGCGGGGACTTTTCCTTCACCCTGTATATGCTTTCTGGTGGCAGTGTCAGATAAAATAATTATTTATCATATAAACTTAGCGTTTTTTAAGATTAATTTCATGGGGTTGTCTGCATAACAGACTATATGGCATCATGTTTCTATGATTAGTGGAATGGGCTTGGAATGAAGGTAGGTCATGGAATAAGGGCGGTACTGTCCCGGAATATTCGTGGAGGGACGAAGGAAAAGCACGGAAAACATGACGTCATAATAGCTGGCATCCCAGCCGAGGTTCGAAGGGGACATCTCTCGAATACCTATACAGCGCAACCGCTACACTAGGCAACTCAGTGGTACGTCGCTGAACAATTACAGATGACTCACATGTGTGATGAAAAGCTGCACCAGTTCCAAGTACCACGGCAGTATATCAGATCACTGACACCACCTGCCACTGAGTTACGTGCTTATCGGCCAATGATTTGAAGCCTAGAGGTGAACGTTTGCAGCGAGTGGTGTGAAACCTACTTGACACTCTACGTTTAACCTTTTAAGGCCTAGCGGTAACTTTACGTACCACCCAGTTTAACATGCAATAATTCTGCATGGTGCTCACATTGCTTTTATGTTTTGTGCGGATCTCAGAACAAACAGCAACTTTTGCCTTATAAAACATTAAGAGACTGGTTTTTATAACCGAAGTGGAGAGTGTTTACAGCGCGGTACGTGCTGAGTCCTTATATAAAACAGACACATTTCGTCTTTAAAGGGTTAACATGCTGGTCCTAGTTTCAAGTGACATCTGCGCTACCCATTACAATAATTAATGAGTCCTCGTAACGGGCCTGTGACAAATTTATTTATATTGAATGTCTGTGTTTATGCTGCAGACATATCTGTACGGCTGATTCACAGTCATAATGAGCGGAACCGTGTACACAAAGCCATGAGTTCGAGCAAACCGACGTGTATCTGAAGGTCATTACTATGGCCTATCTATTTCAATTCGTTTCACTGCTCGCTTTAAAATATGCGATAAGTTAACACCAACCATAAAGCCACGTGTGAAGTATATTTGTTCTCTCTCTCTTCAAATACAAACGTTATTCTGTAGTGAAATAAAACCATGATTCGTCGCTTCCAAAATGAAGGATCTCCTTTGGAAATTATCCTGATTTCAAACACAAATAAAGCAATAAAATAAAATAAGTTACAATCTTAGGCCTGGCAATTTGATCAGGTAGTTTCCGGGACACATGCAGCCAGGGCTGTGGAGTCGGAGTCGGAAGGAACTTTTAGGTGGAGTCGAAGTCGGAGTCGGTAAAAATGTACCGACTCCAACTCCGACCTCAGTCTAAAATCTTAACTAGATATTCCAACTCCAGAGCCCTGATAGCTACAGTAACCGTTAGACTTATACTTAAATATAAGTTATAAGCCAAAAAAGTAGCCCGATGATTCACGTGGTGGCGATGAAGTGTCTTATAGGTTTACCGTTATTAATACATACTGAGCTCTTATGAAGCAGTCGGAGTCGGAGTTTTAAAAATCGAGGAGTCGGAGTCGGAGTTGGAAGTTTTAAAAATCGAAGAGTCGGAGTCGGAGCTTTTATGCACCGACTCCACAGCCCTGCATGCAGCATCGTAAATGCGAAGATATCTTGGTATCTTTCTTCACTCACTCTGCCAACAGCCTACATACTACTCTAGCGTTCGTTCTGCGACAACAACATTTACTTTAACCGATTGCATGCCGCCGCTTTTTTTTTAATTTTATAGACACTCTGAAGCTGTACTTAACCTATCTTTCTTCCCTTGTCTTATATGCCGCTCTCTGCGTGCATCTTTTATTTGTTACATTATTTTCCACTAGCATGTTCCCTTACAAATCGCGTTGCCTCGTACTTCCTACTGCATCATAACATAGCGCGTGGATACGAAATTAAGATTCACGATGAAGAGAATGTGTTGCCTACATCAACGTGCACTAATTCTAAGAATGTGATGTTCATCTCTATTGTTCGGGAGAGATCAACACAGTACACTGACTGTGTATATTTGCTAGTATCTTATAAACCACATGCTGATATTCATAATAGTCGGGATGAAGGTCGTGATATCGGCGGGTCAATCGGCCACCGAAAGATTTTAACCTTGCACGGATATCAAGCTGGCTGGCTACGTCTGCGCAGACTAAAGCATTTACTTGATACTACTTTCCGCTTAGTAATACAGGTAAAGGTAAGGTAAAGGTAGAGCAATTACTGTACAGGTCTGGACAGGCCCTTAGGGTTCAAGGAGGTTGAGGCTCCCAGATTTTTAGACAATCGGCGCATGAAGGTGGTAAGGTTGTCAGCCTTACGCACCGGCCGCCTTTACCCCCCCCCCCCCCGTCCCCCGTCCCCAGGAAATATTCCTCAATTACTTATTTCACCTAGAAGCTGAGTCGACCCCAGGGCCATAGTGCGACCGGAAGGATTATGTCAATGAAAAATTCCAATGGCACCATCGGGAATCGAACCCGCGACCTTCCGGCTTGTAGTGCAGTGACTCAACCAACTGCGCCACCGTGTGTCCCCCCCCCCCCGACCTATTAATATACGTATGAAAAAAGATTTCTTTATTTTTGGTATACTTAAGTGTGCTTCCTAGCATACAGTGTCGAATGGAACGATGCTTTATGACTGCTATATTAGGATGGATATAAGAAAAACGGTCCTTTCCTGTTATTAGGATATTGTCCAGTCACCTTAGTGAAAGAACTGAGGAAACCACGAAACACTCACGTGAATTCAGCACTGATAAATCAGTCTAGGATCTCGGCAACCATGAATCCAGGCAAAGCAATGTCAATGAACGCTGCTTTCTCAGTCAATCCACCCGCTTCAAGCTTTCGTCTTGCCTGCCGAAATATGAATCATCCATTGTCTGGCTTCTTGTTTGTAGCAGTGGTTAAGTGGTTTAAAGCGGGCACGACATAGGGATTTGTAAATGTGGTCAGACAGGCAAAGATGATGTCACTGCGGTCAGCAATTCCGAGCATATCTATGGCGTTTTTATGTAATCATCTGCAAGAGGGGCAGGCAACCTTTCAGTACGAACGGGCCACACCGCCAAGAAGTGAAGCTGAAGTGTGCCATATAGGTTTTACAGTTAACAGAACTCAGTAAAATCATTGAAATACGTTATAATTCCGTCTGTCTGTCCTTAATTAAAGTACTGTTAAGACTTTCAGGGAACTTCTGAAAAACTAGAATTATTATTAAAAGCTACAAAATATTCAAAACGGCTTCGATATTTTATATCGCTCATCCCGTTCATTATCATTGTTCAAATACAATACTTCTCCAACCAATGCACTGTATTCAGTGTCTTCACATTACAACATCTGTATCATATGTTTGTTCTATTTTATTTTTACATCTTGGTCCAAGATGTAAAAATATTGTACGTGTTGTAACGTAAAGACAGTGAATACAGTGCATTGATCGGAGAAGTATCGTATTTGAGCTTTGACATTACATACTCCGTGCATTACTTTGACATTACATACTCCGTGCATTACTTTGACATTACATACTCCGTGCATTACTTTGACATTGCATACTCCGTGCATTACTTTGACATTACATATTCCGTGCATTACTTTGACATTACATACTCCGTGCATTACTTTGACATTACACACTTCGTGCATTACTTTGACATTTCATACTCCGTGCATTACTTTGACATTACATACTCCGTGCATTACTTTGACATTACATACTCCGTGCATTACTTTTACAAGTAGTTACAGTAACCAACAACTGCACATATGCTTTTGTTGGTTACTGTAACTACTTTTTTCAAAACAGCGTCTGAATAGCATAAGACTGACATAGATACATGTTAACGCCTTCTAAATACAGGATTTTTACCTGTAACTGTATAATGACAATAAGATAACCATCGATATAGCCCTATTCAGCTTCGAAGTTTTAATATTTCCTTTTAATGACACTGAAATTACAGATAGCTTTTAACTTAAAAGGAGCTCAAAGCAGTGTGCACTTGAATAGACTAGAAACCTTGACGTTTCACCTTTCCCTTATTCGCAGGACTGCGACTCTACTTAAGCGGCATGAAAATTTATATCTGTTGATGAGTTTGTGACAGACATGTGTAAATATTTATGCAAACAGTCAGCAGTCACTGCTGAGCAAAAATGTGATCAGAGCGTTTTCTTCATTGTGGGTAACGCTGTCTGTCAGTGGACCGGATCAAAGTGCAACGCGGACCGTAGGTTGTAGTCCAACGATGTGTAATCAAAGCAAAAGTCCAGACCGCTACACACAGCGTCGGATCTATGTTACTGCAATGTCAGGTCATTCTCCGTTAACATAGCGTTGTGAAACATACTCGAAGGCTTACTTGTCGTGCTATAAATCTCCTAATAACAATCCCTTGATTCAGACGACTACAAACAGTATATAACCATCTGGAATGACAGTGAACTTCTCGTATATTTTCATGACTAGTTCAACCTGGCACGCCTGTGAACGATAGAATGGGAATATGTCCATATCTGAGACAGACATTCCACTCAGGTATGCAAAACAGCATTTATATTAGGTCCAAATCAGAGTGTCTGTGGTTATGTGTGTATATGTCGATATCACATACACCACTCGTCGTTGATGGTGTCATTGGAACACGAATGTAGATGTTTAAAATGATGATAAAAATCAAGCTAAAAGAGAGTGGTTTAGGAAACTAAAAATTGTGCAGAACCCAGACGACTGTCTGCTACACGAGAGTCCTGCAAGTGATTAGGCATGAATTCCATGACATGGGGCAGAAGTTCTGGAAGAAAAAAAAAAAACAAAAGTAAAACGGAACATTACATTTGTCGTAAGTTTAATGTGTTCCATGTCCGTGCACTATATTATACAAAACACTAATCACCAACAAATGCACAAAGAGAGTTTTATCATTAATCGTAACACACTCCTACATGTTTCGACCCTGCTGGGTCATCTTCACGGAGAACTTTTTTGTTATCGTTACACTAAGGTTGCACTTCATAGTTGAGTGAGAATGTGCTGTTGACTGTGTACTGGAGGCGTGAACTCTGTGCGGTACCGGCCTGCAGGCACTATGAAGTGCAACCTTAGTGTAACGATAACAAAAAAGTTCTCCCTGAAGATGACCCAGAAGGGTCGAAACATGTAGGAGTGTGTTACGACTGTTACGACTGATGATAAAACTCTCTTTGTGCATTTGTTGGTAATTAGTGTTTTTGTATATTTGTCGTCGTCTTTTTGACACTCCGTTTGAAACATACAAACAGAGCAACACAGACTCGACCTACATGCAGTTTTCACATCCGAATAAAATATTCCAAGGACAAACCGACGGAAGTCAATGCGAACTGACACTAATATGTCGATTATTACTATTCTGGTTCAGTGAAATCTTATACTTTGACATGTTGAGACTTCCTGCGTAGCATCTTCTGGGGCATTATGTGTTTTCTACTGTATAAGAGGAACAATTTTTACAAGGCTGTTTTATGGTCATGTAGTGTACAGGGCTGCTTATTCTGCTCCAATAATTTTACAACAGTCTGAATTAATTTATTGATGTAAATTATTCATGTGTTTACTCGTCAAGAACAACAACAACGTAAGAATAAAACAGTTACATTCGAAAAGCATAAAAAATTAAAATAAACAAATAAATAAAAAGACTTTTTAAATGTTGTTTAAATCTAGGGGGTATTGTAAGAACAAGATATATGTTATGCACAAACTTAGAATTTAGACGCAAATATCTACGAAACAGAGTAGGGAAGGTGTTAAATCAGTGCTAACTATACACACCATATGCTGTAAGATGAGAAATTCAGCATGTTAATGCACAGTACATCGTGTTTCGCATAATTCTCGCAACAAATATCGATTGTTTCTCTACACATTTGTAATCGACTGGTTGTCGTAATGGACGTGAATATATTATTGTCAGGTACCGTTCGAATTTTAACCCTTTAGAGCAGCGGCATTCGAGTTCACTCCTGGAGCCCTCGGGTTCTGTGTACGACTTTCAGGGGTTCCGCAAGCACATTTATTTTATCCTGAAATTGGTAAATATAATTTTTTCTAACTTTTTATTTCATTCTTTATTTTCCTCGCCGTATGCCTGCATAATCGGTCTCAGTTTATTCCAATGTAAATCAAAAATAATAAACATTTTGTTTTTCATAAAAATGTGCATAAATATTTTTTTTTAAATAAAAGTTTCCTTGAAAATGTTTCTTTTAGTTTTGCATCCAGAAAGTACTCTCTGCTCAACAGGAAAACATCAAGACGATAGACGAGCGATAAAACTTTAAAACTAACCACTTCCCATAGTTTGAATTTCAGAAATGTAGAAATGACTGTAAGAGTGGACTGTAAATCTACAAAGTGCGTTGGTTTTGAAACAAGCCCTACCCTAAACTTTGAAGGAAATTATGCTTCACGATGTCTTCCCAGAGCTTCTTATCTTAATATTAACCCTTTAAAGACGAAGCGTATCTGTTTTATATAAGGACTCAGTGCGTACCGCGCTGTAAACACTCTCCACTTCAGTTATAAAAACCAGTCTCTTAATGTTTTATAAGGCAAAAGCTGCTGTTTGTTCTGAGATCCGTACAAAACACATAAACGCAATGTGGGCACCACGTACAATTTTTTAATGTCAAACCTGGTGGTCTTTAAAGTTACCGCTAGGCTTTAAAAGGTTAAAGCTGCTGGGACTGCGACGTGATATCTTCATTACGTTACACAAAGATATCGGCAAGTGTTGGAATGACACTAGCAGAAACGTCAAGGGTTTAAGCGACACCTGACGTTCTCGCGGTGGTGAATAACAGTATTATGTCTACGCGCTGCCTGTACGGCCTTGTAGGTAGCCTGATAATGCAGGCTTCAGATATATGTACCAAACTACATGACACCTCACGAGGCTAATATTGTCTTAGGTTTAAAGGTGTTTCGGTGTTCCTTCTTAACAGTCACTCAAATCTATAGCAAGGACACTGCATCAAACAAGCAGATGTGGCAATATTATTGTATCGGTGACTAAAAGGATTACAGCAGGCAGAATGACATCTGTACTGATCCTGCTTTAGTGTAAGGCCAGAAAAGTTGGCCGTGAAAGTATCGAACATAGAACTGAGACCCGGACCTTCCAAATACGAAACTGACACGTAGATCCAGCGTTCGGCGAGATTAATGCCTGATGTTGTGGTGTCTCTGTCCCGCTGTGCTACACGCAGCAGGTGAAAACCGGTTGGGTTCTCGATACGCACTCCATGCAAGAAGGGCATACGAGATGGTACTGCTCTTTTTCTCTTTGCTAGCATTTCAACTCATGAGACAGTCTGCATTCTTTTCGAACATTTATAACTTCCTGTTATATCTATGGAAGCAGATAATTGTGTAATCTCTGTACCTCGGAAAGTAGACACCCCACTGTAAATGTATATTTGTTCTGGGTAGCCCAAGCCTTACTTTAGTAGTTTAGAAATGTATCATTTTATTTTAATCCTGCATGAAGTAATTTCAGTCTCATGTACAACCTTATGAATGCACAGTGAATTCATCAACATGTAGAATGACGATATGATCTGAGAATTGTGCCTTGTCCAAACACAGCGCTTGGCAACCGAATGGTGCTTTGTTTGTAGATATCTGCTGCAAGCAGATATCTACAAACAGCCTCTGCAACTTACAAGCGAGGCAAAAACGTCTACATGAGCTTAATAGTTCAGTTGTCACGTGTTACCCACAATCCGTGACTCGGACACGCGGACAGCACAGAGGCATCTGAGTGTCTCTTGTCATTCAAGGCTCCTCCTCTTCTTAGCAGAGCCTTTACGTCATGTTGACATAAAATAATACGGTCCAGCCTGAGGTTTGTTGTCTAGGACCACATACGCTATGTAACTTACTGCACTGTGGTGTTATTGGGCGTCAGGTTGTCGTTGGCGATTGTCCAAATGACAAATTACGAAAAGATGGGAAATATATGCGTAGTTTTGGAGAGTTGACTCAGAAGTTCACTTTATGTTTTCAGTTCTTAAACGAAAAATTCTGATGATTTCGCTGATAAATGCAAGTATTACTACTGCGCCATTTCTTTCCACATGCCACATAAGACACACTGTAGGATTTCTCCGTATCCTAGCAACAGATTTACAATAGATCACAACGTATTGTAGTCCTGTTGCTAGAATGGATAGAAAAGAATGTAGTAACAGCAAAGAATGAAGCCTGAACGTCACATTAACAAATTAGGCAAAACACTATTTTCAGTGCAGTCTAGACCAAGCCAAGATTTCTTCTT
This sequence comes from Coptotermes formosanus, assembly GCA_013340265.1. Taxonomy (NCBI): domain Eukaryota; kingdom Metazoa; phylum Arthropoda; class Insecta; order Blattodea; family Rhinotermitidae; genus Coptotermes; species Coptotermes formosanus. The sequence continues at coordinate 272,193 of BLKM01000214.1, forward strand.
CCCCGTGGGATGATAAGTAGCCATATGTGCAAACATATTTTGTTTTCTGCATGGAATAATGGGTAGACCTTGTACCCTAGAGACGCGCGCAGAAATGCGCGTAGGTTTTCCAGTAAAATGGCAGTAACCTTTGTCAGATTTTAACCAAAACTGAAGTGGATGCACACTTTTTGGTAAAATTTACCTATATCAGATTTACTGACGACGTGTTCAGCAGTTATCTGAGAGCTGTAGGATTACGGACAGAGACAGAAATTTTTATAGGTATTGCCAACTAATGTAAACGCCCCTAAAAAGGGAGAAAATGAAGAAATAGAACACAGAAAATATAAAACGCAGAATCAAATACAGGAAGGAAGATATTCGTCAGACACCTGCTTGGAAATTGAATAAAAAGGGAGAAGAATGGCCGATCCCTCGTCCAGAGGACTCCTACCGAGTGTGTGTGAGTGTGTCATTGAGTGCGTTCAGGTGCAACAATAACCCTGTACACCTACAATGAGTAGGTAGAAGAGATGAAACTAAGAAAGAAAGCAAGAAAGGAGAGTAAGTTGAACTTCACATAGGAAGAGCTGTGCTAACGAGGCTTCGAAGCACCAATAGCGAAGCGCCTTACATATTCGGCAATTCCTCTGCCAAATATGTAACGCACGTAACCTACACAACGTCCTGCAGGTGCTAATAACTTGCTCTACTTTTACTGTCTTTTGTTTGTTATTTTTCCGTTTGTCTACGTTTTATGAGTTCTCATTTCCACTACTGGTCATCCTGAAACACGAACAATACGTGAGATATCTATGTTGATACAGTTATTCCTTCCCCATACCTGTAACCACCCCGACGTTTCTTCAAAGGGCTGTTACACTAGTTTTCAGAGCTACTGTGTGACCCATGCCAAGTCACGTGAGTAGCTGTGGACAGTCATGATCATCCGTGCGGGATGAATCAGCTAATGATATCAGAAACCCACAAGAGAAGATTTCTTGATGTATTACGATATTTTACTTTTTGTGCTTATGTCTGAGGCCTGCTCCATTATTTATAATACAGCGTACATAAAATTTACACTCTGCACCTGATTTAGTCATTACTAACTATTACATCTTGCGCTTATGTTTCAATTTCGATCAGTTCATCGGACATGCTGCACTTTATCTCTGTGTTTTGGTACTGCTGTACTGGATAAGACATAATAGGCGCATACGTTTATGTTTCCATATTGCTTTATTCTTTAAGATGTGTCATATACCTGCTGAAATCATTACGTAACTTTAGAGTTTAGTTTTATGTTTCAATATGCTCTGTACTAAGATATGTTATAACTTACGCTGAGGGTTCATTATTCCTCGATTCATTAAGAAATTATACGTTTTATACTTATGCTCAACGATTTAGAAAGCAGTATATTGTGCTTATGATTCAGTGTTACTTATCTAGTAATTACAAACGTTACAACTTATGCTCCAATACTGACTGGTCTAGTATGAAATGCTACGTACAATATTAGGCTTACACTGCAAATAATGTATATGTACATATATACGCTTCATGCTATAAAAAGAATCTTGTATAAATAATTTTAACTTGATCCATCCCGTTGTGTACCAGTTTAAGCTAAATCGTGTCTCTACTTCTAAGGCAGGTGTTCGGATCTAGTCTTTATGTTTAAACTGTAGACTATATTTTAGGCCTTTGTTGAGTAAGATCATTTCGTCATGTGCAAATTCTATGTTTGTTTTGTTGACTACTCTTGGAAAGAACTCGTATTCTTTAACATCATAATTCTTTTGTGTGATATTCTTTAGTCTTTCCAGTTTGTAGAGAGAGCTGCGTTTAATGAAGGACAAATCAAACCGAACAACCGTAGATGGAAAACTGTGTTCGCATAAAACTAATTTTCCGAAAAATACTACGGCCTTTCGTAATAAAAGTTGTCCCTTTTATCTTGTCCCCGTGCACGGCAGCTTTGTCACATAGAAAGCCTGCACCCGCCGGGATATTCCATGACAGCTGCCGTGCTCAGGGTCACGGTAAAAAGTACACTCTGCATTTTAAAGCAGTGGGACAGAAGAGGTGTTGGACGTTTTCCAAATACACAGCAGTGTTTTTGAATATCAGAAAACCACAAAATACAAGTGCATTTCATCTATTAAGTCGTCACGGCCTTCACCATATCTAAATGTAAGTGCGTCGACGTTGAAACAAATAAAACGCACTATTAGCCAGTGCAGATTGTTACTGCACATGTGCTTTAATACGAACAATATTCTTGGTTTCTTTAATCTTCTTCTTCTTCTTTGGCATACGGTGCTTAGAGTTAAACCAATGCCTACTTCACAATGACAGCCCATACGGATCTGTCTTCTGCTTTCTTCCTCCGTCCCTTAATTCCCATTAATTTCAGATCATTCTCAATACAGTCTATCCACCTTAATTTTGGTCTTCCTACTTTTCTTCCTCCATCTGGTTTTCCCAAAAATACCTTCTTTACAGTCCAATCATCAGACATTCTTACCAGATGATCAGCCCATTTTAGTCTTCTTAGTTTTAGTGTTATTACAATGTTTGGTTTTCTATACATAGCTTGAAATTCATTATTATTTCGGGTTCTCCAGCCATTTTGGTCCTTTATTGGGCCATACATTTTTCTTAGCATCTTCCACTCCATTGGCTTCTTTAATGCGTCTGAAATATTAGTAATCAGCGTCAGATCTAGTTCAATTTTACTGATAATGTTGTTAGGTTACATTAAATACGTACTATACTATGCAGGTAATATGCAAGGCGTCATTTTGTAAGGAAATAAGTTCTGAAGGCAATATACAGTTTGTCATTCTTTGCATCTGTGTGATATTTTCAATTCCTGTGTTTTGCTTATGCCACTTACTGTGGCTTTCTTCTACTTTACGAACAGATCATGTAATTATCTCAGCATGGGTAAATTGTCTTCAACGCTGACGTGATGAAAATATTTATTGTAAAATGATGCGTGCATGGAACCGCCCACTCAGACCAGCGCTACGTGTTCTGGTATACTCAAAAGTGATAAGTCTCTTTAAATGGGTAGTGACGATGCAGGGCCTTGGTACGTGAGCTAATTGCAATTCTGGAGTTGATAATCACGCACATAACTGATTGGAATTCCTTTTTGACGCTGTAAATTAAACGATTTATTATTAAGTACGATATTTATCACGCGACGTTTAAATTACTCTAAATTGCTCCACTTGATGCCAGTATCTGACCGCATATAAGTTCGACCGTGCAAAACCGAAGTGAATTTAGATTAACTTCATAGCTGAACATCTGATGTTTAGATTCGGCTTCGCCGCACCTCATTTCGTGCGGTGGTTTCCAAGCACGTGCTACTGTCGGCCTCCGTTTCCTTACGTGGAAACCGTTTGATATCTCAGGCTGTCACTAAGCTGCACGGCAGTACTGAACTGTAGAACACTGGTCAACGGAAATTCGTGTTCGTAGTCTCTCACTCTAAATAACCGGCTTCATTACTACAATAATTTATTTTAAAATCTCCTGCCGAAGAAAGGGCACTTGGGTTAACTTTGTTCTTAAACACGCACCTATAGTAACTTTATAAAATTCTGCAGCTGGAATACCGTACTTGGTATAGCGACTAGGTTATGAAATTGACGGTCCAGGGTTCAAATCCCTGTAGGGACAAGTGGTTATTCTCTTCTCCATAAAGTCCAGGAATTCTCTTGGGACCCCCAAACCCTTATTCAATAGGTACCGGGATTAATTCCCGGGGTTAAAGCGGTCGGGGCGTCGAGTTAACTACTGAATTCTATCCAGTGCCGAGGTTAGGAATGAGTGGAGCTATAACTGTACTCATCGCAAATGACTTCGTAACGGGGACAAGGAAAAATTCACTTTTTTATCTGTGATTGAGATTTCTGGCATTGTCCACTGTCCGGCTTAAAGGCTCACAACGTTTCGGAGGCCGAATATACCTCCATCTTCAGGTTGAAACGGGGAAAGTGGAAAATCTAACGTATCAGACCGGCTAGAAAAAGCCAGTCTCCAGCCCTAAGACTGAGATTAGCTCTTTGTAGCCTTCCACCTGTAGAGGGAGGTTGAGCCAGACTTCGAAATTTTGTGGCTTATAAATTTGGCACGAAGGAGAAGCAGTGTCCATACCTTTAATAGCGTTTATGAATTTGTACATTCACAAGATTTCTACACACGGCTTATATCTGCCACAGCCTGAACACCTTACAGGAAAGAAAAGCAAGCCTCCATATGTGGTTACCATGCTAATTCCCGCAATCCTCCATGTGTGGTTATCACGCTAATTTCGCACCACTTTATGTGGTTATTATGCCAATTTCCGCAGCCCTCTGTACGTGGTTACCACGCTAATTCCCGCAACCTTCCACATGTGGTTACCACGCTAATTTCGCAACACTTTATATGCTTACTACGCCAATTCCCGCAGCCCTCTGTACGTGGTTACCACGCTAATTCCCGCAACCCTCTGTACGTGGTTACTACGCCAATTCCCGCAACCCTCTGTACGTGGTTACTACGCCAATTCCCGCAGCCCTCTGTATGTGGTTACCACGCTACTTGATGAATCTTTTAAATCGAAGAAGAATTTTGTGTTCACACGGCCATTTGGCTTTCTCCTGTCATTTCTAACATGCCTGACAAGACTGTCCGACACTTTGAAATTCCCAGGTCCTTATTCGCTTTTTAAATTTGTTCTCAAAACTGCTGTACTCCATTCGATTCACTTAGCAGCAGCAATCAAGCAGAACAACATTAATATTAATGCTAATAAAATATTATTTTTTGCGTATTCGCTCAACATCACAATATACTTGCTCATTAAAAAGAGGCGTCTTTTATTCTGAACTAAACTACACACATCCATACACTTCACTTAATTCTACTTTTTGCATATCCTATACATCCTTAGTACTGTTCCATTACCTAGGACATTTGCACGTTAAGAGAAACTGGCAATATTTCATTAAAATTTTAAAAAATGCTTTAATGAAAGAGACTAAAGAATCAAAATCTGAAATATGAGTCACCATCACATCTCTTTTGCGGCGCATTTCGTTTAGGATGAGGGCTGTTGGATGACAGATGGCATAATAATGTAAAGGTATGTACAAACATGAAGCAGGATGTACGAAACGTGCTTATGTTCTGTCCTCCTTCAAACCTCGTCCAATTTACAAAGGCTGAATTCTTAGCTCTCAGTATGTCTGCTTTTAAGTTCGACAGCTCGGTCCGCTTCATTGCGGGATCTCTTTATTCGTTTCTTTAATGACGCTTTCAAATTTGCAGTACACAAATGTTTATTCATCCATTTTGTCTATCTTTCAGTCACGGAAGCGAAACAGCTTTCCTAAAAAGAACAATTCTGTTTAATTCTTGAAAAATAAGTTTATCTGAACAGAAATCTGCCTTCCCTCTTCACAGTCTACAGATTTGCTTACCTCGGGGATTTGCGTCCCGAGATTCTCTAATTAACCGTACTTTACCTGCATGAATGACTAGCCCCATACTCGGACAATTACGGCGATGAGTGGGATGATTAACAAACAAGCCACGCTCACAACAGGTTCGTAACTCACGATCACAAGTTTCGCTCTGTTTAAGAAGGTGGCGTACTCGAAACCTTGCGGCCGGTACAGTTGATTAAGAGAAATCTGCGTTAATAGAGATGCACCAAACTCAAGAGCGGCACCGGAGGTAGAAGACTGGCTTTTATTCAGATCTTGGTAGGAGGCCGTCTATCCCAGTGATGCGAATTCAGAGTCAGTGGCCTAAAATATATCGTGAACACTCCCCTGTTAACCTTTCAGTCCGTAATGCATTATTTTATATGGTTTCTCATTGTGCACAAACACATTCTTCCCCGTACGCAGAGGGCCGGTATATAAACTGGGATATAGAAATTAATAAATTGTAACATTTTCAAGCGTCAAGAAGTCTGTTTGACCGTTGAAAATGAGACCGATGTTTCCCGAAACGTCGGTAACCAACCAACAACATACGCCGCGTAACATCCCAGGAGAACTAAGGCTTTACATTTCTTAGCATTTGTTTTTTAAATAATGTTATGTACTGCATTGGATAAAACACTGTAACTACGTACACTGAGTGTATTTATAATAAACTGTCCTCTTGTCAGCAGCAACACTAAAAAAATCTCTCTCAGTTAAATAGTAGAAAAACAATACTTGAAACTTCCTGCATTATTTTAATAGACCAGTTTAACGTAAGTACAGCAGCACATAATTAAAGTCTGTCATTAATCAGACCTATAAGCTCCTATATAACATGCGTAAGTATGAAGGGACAAGTTCATTCCATTTCCACCTAGATTAACACGCCATTACCGTTTTCTTACCAACCTATACACCTAGCTGCACAAAAAGATCGTTCATCAGCGATGCCAGAGGTATACATATATCGCAGCACCGCAGTAGGAAGCCCAATTGTGTGTATGTAATCACGCATTCTTCGTTTACACAGCTGTGTATCTCACACCTTCTGTATTTGGTTTCACGCCCTGCAGTGTTAGTGCTAACTTCTGTAAATGGTTAACGTTAGGCAACAGGGAGGTTCCGAAGGTCTATGAAAAATATTTATAGAACGACAAGCTGTAGCATCCGATCTTGGCTAACCTCCTTAAGTAACCTGGCAGTATAAAATACTCTGTAGCTGAATAGGGTACTTACAAAGCTTATTAACCTTTTAAAGCCTATCGGTAACTTTACATACCACCAGGTTTAACATTAAAAAATTCTACGTGGTGCCCACATTGCCTTTATGTGTTTTGTACGGATCTCAGAACAAACAGCAACTTTTGCCTTATAAAACATTAAGAGATTGGTTTTTATAACTGAAGTGGAGAGTGTTTCCAGCGCGGTACGCACCGAATCCTTATATAAAACAGACACGCTTCGTCTTTAAAGGGTTAAAGATGAGGCCGATCCCAGTGGCCGCGTGGTCTAAGCCGTAGGTCTGCGACCGAGCGCCTGCTGGGATCGTGGGTTCGAATCCCACCGCGGGCACGGATCTTTGTCTCTTGTGAGTGTTTGTGTTGTCAGGTAGAGGTCTCTGCGACGGGCCGATCCCTCGTCCAGAGGAGTCCTGCCGACTGTGGTGTGTGTCTGAGTGTGATCAAGTGAAAACAAAAACCCTCTACACCTACTGTCAGTAGGTAGATGAAGTAAGGACTGCGAAGCTTATTAAAGACGGGGGCAGCACACAATAAGTTTCCTATGCAGTGCAGCAGATTGAGTTATGTGTCGGCCACACTTGACGGGAGTAGCGTCTGAGTCTTCCTCCTGATTTCGCGCTGGAAAAGGGGAAAAATGAGACAGACTCGCAGCACACATATTTACGAGAATTAATTGGTTGTTTATTAAATATTAGTGAGAAATAAGCAATTCCGTTACTTCAACATTACCCACTTTACGAAAAACCCGCGCTCAGAATGTAAACGTCAGCTAGTTGCAGATGAAAGCAAACATGAACCTGACATTGAACGATTCGAACTGCATGTACGTTGACAGGTTTATTAAGGTAAAACGCGTGGATTTAAAAGTGTATTTTCCACACTGCATGATTTACATAACAGGAATTACGAGTCGCTTGTAAGTTCATGCACAATTGATTTTGGATGAGAAACAAACGTGACGAGAACTGACAAAACGCACCTATTTTTCCATGAAGAATTCTTGAAAGAAAACCCATTAAAACAATCGTTAGTGTCATTTAAGTACAAACGTAATGTAATAGCAGTAAAATGAAAAAACATGTCATGAACTGTAGTATGTTACTGTGGACACGCGTCGTCAACAGGTCGACCGCGTAGCGTACCCTGGGGCCGGTGCACAGGCCGCCTACCGTATGAACAAGCACTGTTCGATGCCGTGCCCAACCCGTTCATGTGAAATTTATGGTGTGTGGAAGTGAATAGACAATCCGTGGTTCTTAGACCACATGAAAATGTATGTCAGCTCTTAATGTTCACAGGAAGTGTGTGGTTATTATGAGTGTAAAATAGGGGAAAAGGACTGGGTTGTGATAGCGTACAGTCCTGGTATTGACTGGAAGACAATGAGATGTATACATTTTATGACGAAAATATTTGTACTTCCGGGGGAAGGAGTAAACAGATATTAAAAGACATTGAACAAAAACAAGCTTTGTAAACTGTATTCATCCAAATAATATTACTTTCACCCAGGTGGGCAACCAGAATTTTTCCTTGGAGGTGGGGGGAAGCTGACCCTGAGGGTATAGGCTATATATACATAATTTATGTTTCACTGTAAAAATTACCTTGTAAGTATAAGGCAACACTGTCTGCAACTGCATTCACATGCATACATATATACATAACTACATGTTTAATAACTCAGTCACAGTGTCCTATCTTCTTGTTTTTTTTATTTTATTAATTTATTTTTCAAAATTCTCATGTACTAGTCATCAGCCGATTTCAGTGGCTGATTTCAGCTGAAAGGTAAACCACGTAAAACTTTTGATATCGTAATATCTACAAAAACTGTGTTTGATTTCTGTTTTGGGGGTTTTGAGGGGGGCCGCAGCTCGGCAACTCCTCCTCTCCGGGTGCGCCCTTGTTTTCACCAAATCAAGTAGGATCAGGATGTGAGGCACGTTACGACAGTAAGATTAAACGGCACACAATTGCTGTCAGAATAACTGAATACTTGAAGGAAACACAGTCATAAATGGGTGGATGATACAAAGATGAACCTTAAAGCAAAATGTATAAACGCGTGGTTCGAGACAGACAAGTCGCGGAGCATCTGTTCATTAACTTAATGAAATACAAACATGCTTTCCTAATAGGGATTCACTAAATCACTTCAGCTGTCTCCAGTAACTTCCTTAACAACAAACACAGCCGTCATCTAAGACAAGTCAAGTGTGTGGTTATGAGATCTACACAAGGCGCTCTGTCTCACTGCCGCTAAACAGGGTAAAGTCGAATGACGGTAGCTTCTTTGATCGCAATTACCAGCATCTAGAGGTACACACAGTAATGCTTCAAGGGCCGCGAGCATGACTCACGTCCACATGTTAGCCATATCGAATCCCATAATTTTCCTCGTCCATCCTAGAGGAAACAACACAGATGGACTTCCCTTCAAAAAAGCTGCTGCCCTTGAATATAATTTTACGCACAAGCGAATAATCGTCCACTGCTCCAGTGCCGCCATTGCCTGTATATTTGTTCTTCTGTTTAGTGCAATCGCTAACCTACGTGGTCGCGCAGTCTAAGGCGTGGGACTGCGGCCGCTAGCTTACTGGGATTGTGGGTTTGAATCCCGCCGGGGGAATGGATGTCTGTCACTTGTGAGTGTTGTGTTTTGTCGGGTAGAGGTCTCTGCGTCGGGCTGATCACTCGTCCAGAGGAGTCCTACCGAGTGTGATGTGTCTGCGTGTGATGGGAAGCCTCGACAATGTCGAAACCCTGGCCCACTAGAGGCTGTTGCGCCATGGGGGGAAAAAAACTAATCTACGTTGCATAACACCCCAGAAGAGCAAATATCTACTTTATCTTTGTTTTAATTTTGATGGTATTGGTGCAATAAATCTGACTTACAGAGACTCTACATGTTCCAAGTTTCATAACGTCTGTTTAGGCCTACTTATGTACAATGTGCCTAAAGAAGCATTTACTCTTTCACATTCTGTAGCATCGAACAGCTAAATGATTAACAAATAATGAATTGGGAAGGAAGGGTATGGAAGCCGTCGTGAAATAACTTGAGGCAGTATAGCAGAATTAATCAGGAGGGACGGAGCAAAACCGTTAGAAATTTGGGTAAGAACAGACGGTGTCTCAGTCAGTATTCGAATTGGGCACCTCCCGAAAACAAATAAGAACCGTCACCACTTGTTTTATTTTCCGACGTCCTTTGCGACACTTCATAACGTTCATGTTTCGTATGTGGAAAGGCTGGTAGCCTTGCCCGTTGCCCACCAGTTACTAGCTGCCCGTGACTGCCTATTTACCATATTTGCAGCTACCATCCATAGCTGAAGGCCGTCTCTTCCATCGACAAACGGAGAACGTGCCGTGTCGAAGTGTCGAGGGACCCGCTTAACAAGACTATATGGGAGGAACGTATTACATATTTCGGCGTCAAGTTACTACAAAGAAGTTCTTTAGCGGATATATGTAATAAGGTATAGGTTGCGACATTTTATTTTCTTACATCGGTGTTGATGAATAATTTAAGTCTTCTGGCATGTTACACCGTGTAGGCTAGTAAACAGTCACCGATGTTTTAAAGAAGCGTGATGCCTTCACCTTCAGGGTCAAGTAGTCTTGCATTGCACAACATTCCTTACAAATGTCCGTAAGTATTTAACAGACGACATGGTGTAGCGAATCAGAAGTGAATCTTCAACTCACGGGGTAAACCTTGACTGCCATTCATCCCAATGTAAAATTCCCTGTCGGAAAACTGAAAGGTTCACACCTGTTGTCAAAATAGCTCACGATGTTAAAATGAAATATGAATACGAAGAAGTGTTCTTTGTCCGTTTTGACGTGGTATGTAGACAGAATATTTAATTACGAATTTAGAATTTAATAATAGCGCTGCTTAATAAATTACCACAACTGAATAACAATTAGTTGGATTGCACATGCGCTAGTCAAAGAAATATAGGGTAAATATAAACTAATTTGAGAAGATAAAAGCCTTCTGGAAGGCAACGCCGTGAATTCTGGTAGATATATTTACCGACGTTTCGAAGAAATCTGCTGCCTCATCACCGCAGATGAAAGCGCTTGCCTATCCTGATAATGAAGGCTGCAGTAGTCTCACGAAGCCTCTTCCCAGCAGGCACAAACAATATTAAAGGAAGTGAGCCTCTCATTTCACACATGATGTCTGCGTCTAATGCTCATATTTGGCTATACAGGTCTCTGTAATGTAACAGGTATCCGGCGTGTGAGAGATGCATATATTATTGTCGAAATATTCCGTTACCTACTTACGCTGGTTATTGCAGTTGCACAGAAGAGCCTACGGGGAATTACTGCACGAGTAAACACAACTTTACAGCTTGCTGCGTAAAAGACAGACAGAGAGAGAGAGAGAGAGAGAGAGAGAGAAATTTGATTTAACTTTCCCACACATTCGCTGTGCAGTTTATGAAGACGGCGGTAGTGTCAAAGGTTGTAATGAATTGCAAATTTTTTAATGTTTAAGGAGAAGACCACTTGAAATGAATATTCCGACATTCAGCGGTAAGAAATGAGAACAAGCACATCATGAGGCACCGTATCTGACAAAGGCCGCTCTACAAAAGTCTGCAAATGTACAGCAATACACAGCCTTCTCATTGCCGCAATGACTGTTGTAACTTGAATTATGCTCTCCCATATTACTCAAAAAACCACTGACACTCCAAGTGTAAAATTAATGTCAGTACTAAATTAATTCTGAGGGCGCGCGGTGGCGCAGTTGGTTGAGGCAATGCGCTAAAAACTGGTAGGTCACGGGTTCGATTCCCGATGGCGTCATTGGAATTTTTCATTGAGATAATCCTTTCTGTCGCACTATGGCCCTTGGGTCGACTCAGCTTCTAACAGAAATGAGTACCAGGAATATTCCCTGGGGGGGTAAAGGCGGTCGGTGGGTAGGGCTGAAAATCTTACCACCTTCATGTGCCGATTGTCTAGAAATATGGGAGCCTGAAACTCCTGGAACCGTAAGGGCCTGTCCAGGCCTGTAATGGGATTGCTTTACCTTTTTTTTACTAAGTTAATTCTATGTATTTTTCCTTTAACGAGAAAATATTTTTTACAGGAACGGGATAAACGTAAATTTGTCTCTGTTCAGGCCACGTAGGCACAGGGTGGGTTTGATTTTGTAACTGCACTCGTCATTAATCTCGGTACCAGAGAGAGGTGAATGTCAGATTTACATCCCGCCTACTTCACTCAAAGGAGAAAACCGCGCGTTACCAACTGTATAGGTGGCTGGACAGGCCCCAGATGCCGGTCTGAAGAGAAGAAAAAAATACATTGTAAAGGTAAATCAATCCCTGTACAGGCCTGGACAGGCCCTTACGGTTCCAAGAGGTTGAGGCTCCCAGATTTTGTACAGTCAGCACATGAAGGTGGTAAGTTTGTCAGTCCTACACACCGGCCGCCTTTACCCCCCCCCCCCCCCCACGAAATATTCCTGATACTCATTTCTGTTAGAGGAAAACATGGTGTGCTTACCGAGAAGCGAAGGACGACCCCTAGGCCGTCCATCCCGCATCTAGTCACTATAAAGGCTAAGTTATCCCGACTAATTTATGAGGCGCTAGTCAGTAACGAAATGGCCATCGCGGGAGGACAGGATTTGCTGTAGCACATCTAGGGGGTCACTTATCACCTAACCTGTTTTTCGAACAAAGTGGAAGAACGCCTTGACAGTATTTCCATAGTTTATCTTTAATAAGCTCATCTGCAAATTGGTTGTTTAGTTCTTGTTTCAAATTCCGTGTAAACCTTTCAAAAGAATAATTACTGCACCAAACATCTGAAGTGTTACATCTGTTCTTCCAGGATACTCAGCCTTGAAACTTGACCAATGGTTCTTCTCGCTGGCAAACGAATCCGCCAATCAATGAATGTGTAAAATCGAGCTCATATGTCGCGTACAGGTTACCAGAACTTGTCAGATATGTTAGGGGAAATAAACTCGCTCAGCATAACTAACTGACTGAATGACTAACTAGCCAACCAACCAACCAACCAACCAACCAACCAACCAACCAACCAACCAACCAACAACCAACCAACCAACCAACCAACCAACCAACCAACCAACCAACCAACCAACCAACTAACTAACTAACTCCATGAAACAGAGGCCTTCTTGAGAAGCTAACAGTTTCTCAGCTAGTCAAGAAATTCCCAGAATTTTATGGTACCCGGAAGTTCATCACCGCATTCACAACAGCCCGTCACCTGTCCCTATCCTGAGCCAGCTCAATCCAGCCCATGCCCCCATCCCACGTCTTGAAGATCCATTTTACTATTATCCTCCCATCTACGCCTGGGTCTCCCAAGTGGTCGCCTGCCTCCAGGTCTTCAAACCAAAATCCTGTATGCACCTCTCTTTTCCCCCATACGTGCTACATGCCCCGCCAATCTAATTCTTCTCGATTTGATTACCCGAACAATATTTGGTGATGAGTACAGGTCATTAAGTTCCTCGTTATGTAGTCTACTCGCTCAGCATAGATATCTTAAAATCGCGTCGCTTTTAGAGAAATATTGTGTATTCATACATTTCGAAAGGAATGACAACTTCATGAGAGATTATTTATTTATTTATTTATTTTTCCACAGAAAGTGTTGGTGGAGCACCTGGCTTCTGACCACGTGACGATCATCCTACCCGACATACACCCAGACGACATGCAGTTGCTCCTTGACTTCATGTACACCGGATCAGTCGCAGTACCCAGGCGCCGCCTATCCTCATTCCTGCAAGCAGCTGAGGCGTTAGACATCAAAGTTTTGATGGACATTGCTCAAAAACAGAAAGGAACTGAAAATGACAGCGCCATCCGTATCCCTGCCTGTTCTCCAGTGCTAGACATCAAACTAACTAAACATCCAGATTTCCAAAATGATTTTATAAATTCTAATACAGATTCTTATTACATAAACCCTTATAATTTAACCGAAGACATTAAACATCCCGGATGTAAAGACGATGCCAAAATTCCAAGCGAATCTTCAGGGCTAGCAACAGACAAGCAGGAGTTTAAAAGTGTGACAGACAGCAAAAAATGTTGTGTATTCAAGTGTTCGATTGAAAATTTATCTTATGTGCCGAGTGGTGCTCACAGCCCTCTAGAAAACAAGGATTCGTGTAAGGTTACTTTAAACGCCTTGTCATCGTACGACAATTTGTCAGAAAGAACGGAAACCCACGAAGGAACTGAAGGACAGGGACGTGTGGAAGGTGAAGACTCCTCAAGTAAAGGTGTCATGGTAGTGAACAGTGGTTGTTACAAAACGATTATTCATAATTCAGTAGACGGAAGTAAGACGCCTGTTGGTCACTCATCAGAAAACGTTGTTTTACCATATCTGGAAGAAGAGCTTCACACTAATTTACCTTGCGATACGCAACACGTGACAGGAAATCTAAACACTAATCACAATCAAACCCCTTCATCCGCTAATGACACCGGCAAGTCAGTAAATCTGCCACAGGCGAATACGGGATCTAGTAACGACACGGTAACACTATCAGAAGAATACGGGTTAAAGCTCAGTTCGTGCAGCGAATTGCGTACTGCTTCTACAGGAAACGATAAAAGAGTCACTGCAAACAGCACTGGCCCTAAATACGGGCAAGATGATAGGGTAACCGAGGAGTTACCCTTAAGAGATGAACATACAGGCTGCCAATTTGGAAGTGTTGAACACTGTACTCAGTATTCACAGCGTTTATCACAGTGGCCGAAACCACTTCCATCTCTGATGCCTATAAGCAATAACAACCTCCAATATAACGGACAAATTCCACCCAGCTACCTTAGCAAAGACAGTAGAATTAATGGGTTTGTGACCCACAAAACGCGACGAATGGATCGCAAAGACACATTACCAGAACATTTTCAGAATATGAAGAATGTAATCCCAAATAACGAATCGGGATATCCGATTAGCAGTACGACAGCAAGGGGGGTCCTCTTGAAAGAGCACAGGTGTGGGAGAAGTACGTGGTTTTCTGGACGGAGCAAATTGTTGCCCCTCAGTGGGCACAGGCCCGCGTCGGAATGTAGGCCTTCAGGAAGACTGCCACAAATAGCGCCCCGTCTTTCTCCGATAGTCCCTCCTTCGCCATGGGTTCAGCATCACAAACCCCCTTGCGCAACTCCGGTAATCTTTCCGCCCAGAGGAGGGCCCATAGGATTCAGCTACCAACCTGGAAGTTGGATTACGTCAAAGCAGATGTTATCACCAGTTCCGACGTTTGTAAGTCATGTTAGCGGGTACCCACAGACACCGCCTCTTCTAACGCTTCCGGAACATCAGTCGTCTCTGGGTGATGTTACAAGGCTGAATCCATTCACCCAAGGGCCTAGCGTGGTGAGTAACGATGCTTTTCCTACTAACCTACACATACTGGTAACAATACATGTGCGTGAAACGAAAGATTTAATAAATTCATAAATCTGACATGTCACTGGAGAAATATGTAGGAGTATTTACATCACATGTCGAGTGGTGAAAAATAAAAATATTTGAAAATATATTGAGAAAACCCATACTTATAATTTTATTCTAAGCATACAAAGTATGTGACCAATAAAAACAGTGGAGGCTACGATGAAATAAAAGAAGGAAGGAGAGCGATTTGTTTCTTCAGATGAACATTTCCATTAACAAATCTCTAAGTGCTCGTATCTCCAGGTCAGAGTTGAGCATACGCTCGTACATAGCGGGCGATATCTTCTTCGAAAGCGGTGCTTACGGTGTATCCGCACTGGAAGAACTTAACTCTGTATGGCGATATGGAAATATAGCCAAAGAAAAAAAAAAATTAAACGTTATGTAGTTTCAGTTATTTTTGAGCATGTACATTGGTGGGCCGACGATGGATCCTCATGGCTCCGGAAGCAGAAATAACGGAATGACAGTTCAGCAGAAAATTTACACTATTACATTTGCTAACTAGTGAGCTTATTAACCCTTAAAAACGCAGTGCTTTCTATATGAACCTCCCAACTGAACAACAAAGAGTCTGCACTTTTCTAACAAAGTGTATTTGTGTCCATTGTGATCTTTACAATAAACAAATTTTAGGCCTATTTTCCTAGCTACCATTAACTGACTGGCCTTTCTATGGGAAGCATGATGTGTTCTCTGTGATGTAAGAAGTGATCTCTTATGTATAATATATATTAATTTTATTCTTCAAGGGGTGAAAATATTGGTATTTTTGTAATCGTGCTACAGCAATATTTGGCACAGTACTGTCGAATATCCGCTCTTGGAAAATAATAGTTACGCTTCGCAGTGGTACCAACACCGCTAATGTACTAAAGAAAATAATTAATAAACAGGCATGTGTATAACGGATTTTTGTCTGGGCACTTAAAGTCAAGGTACGAACCACAACTCAGAGCCCTAGGGCAAAGTTCAAATACGGAAAACATTAACAAGCAAGTAAAAGCATACTGGAAAATCAACAAAAGAAGATTAAATACGAAGTACGTTTGCCATCATTCAGTTCGTACACTTAAAGTAGTATAAAGTCAAAAAACTTTGACCCGTTAGCAACTTCATTCACAGCCACACGCATTTCGATGCAAGCAGCATTATCCCCAGTACTTTCTTGTCATTTTCTCAACATCTGTTTCGCAATGTATTTGTACATATTCCGTATAGGTAAAGGTAAAGGTTCACCCTATAGCAGGCTCTGAGGGTCCAAGAGGGGGAGTAGAGGTATAGCTCTACCTTTTCATGAGCCTCGGCACGAGGAGGGGATGGGGTGGCTAGATCCACGCCCCGGCCGCTTTACCCCCCGGAAGAGACCCGTTACCCATTGCACAGGAGGCTGAGTGGGCCCCAGGGCCGGTCTGGACGGCTGCGGAAAATCTCATCCCCACCGTGATTCGTTCCACGGACCGTCCAGCCCGTAGCGATTCGCTATACCGACTGCGCTATCCCGACCCACACACATTCCGTAGAGTAGCTTTATATTAAAAACGTATTTCAGAAACTTAAGTAAGATTATGTCGTAAGTGCTAGCTAAATAAGTACCAATACTGCATCTCTTGTACAGCCGACTATACTACAGTAAATCATCTTTAAATATGGCATTACGTTCCTGAACATAGCACCGCAGAGCGAAGCAAATTAGAACACTTTTTTTCCCCCGTAAGAATTTAATTAAAACACCCAACAGTCAGGCCATTGGAGATCCCGCCGGCTGCCAGTGAAATCAACGTTAAACCGAGTCCGGCCAACGTTCAATGAAACCTCAGAAAATACAGTGCAAACTGCTCAGACAGTGTAAGAAAACAGCAACAGACTGAGGTAGCGGAACTGTTCTAGAAGCAGAGTGCACAGACTTGCTTGGCAAAGAGCCATGGACGGTACTGTTGGCTGGTTCGCGGAACGCCTGTGTAAACATCACAATACGTGGTATACATAACGGCCTAAATTGCTGTGTAATTCTTATGCTATACGTATATGTAATTTGGTCACATCTTACGTAGGAACTGCCTTCTAAAACATGCTATTGAAGGAAAGTTAGTGGGAAACATAGAAGTGACGGGAAGACGCGGGAGAAGACGTCATCAGCTACTCGATGACTTTAACCTTTTAAAGACGAAGCATATCTGTTTTATATAAGGACTCAGTGCGTACCGCGCTGTAAACACTCTCCACTTCGGTTATAAAAACCAGTCTCTTAATGTTTTATAGGGCAAAAGTTGCTATTTGTTCTGAGATCCGTACAAAACACATAAACGCAATGTGAGCACCACGTAGAATTTTTTAATGTTAAACCTGGTCGTATGTAAAGTTACCGCTAGGCTTTAAAAGGTTAAGGGAAAAAAGTATAATGGAAATTGAAAGAGGAAGCAATCGCTCGCACTCTGTGGAGAACCCGCTTTGGATGAGGCTATGGACCTGTCGTAAGACAGACCGCGTAATGAATGACACATAATAAAAAAATGTGGCGACGGGCCACGTAACACAAATTGGCGAGCCGTAGGTTGGACGCCCCTGTTCTAGAAGTGTCCATTTCCACACTCTGTCCAGGACACCCACTACTCTAGTTATGGCATTTTGTGGCTACCCTCAGTCCTTTCAGGCAAATTTTTGGACAAAACCTCTATTAAGTCACGATCTTACCCTTACACATCCTGTCCAAACAATTACCATTCATCCCACCATCAGTGCTATACATGTATTTTGAAATGCTATTAGCGTCGTAAAATGAAGCACCAAGAAATAGATGTGCAGGAGGAGGTTCGAATAGAGTACCTCCCAAATAAAAGAAAAATGCCGTAGCTGATGAGCTAACCTGCTTAGAAGATACAGAAGCTGTAAAGTTGCAAGATTATTCTTCAATATTTTAGCCGCTTTTCGCAAAATTGCGAAACGCGGCTGTTAGCTTCGTCATGTCTGTCTGTCTGTCCGCCCGCACGGAACAACTCCGCTCCCACTCGACGGATTTTCATGAAGTCAGATATTTGAATATTTTTCGAAAAATTTCGAGAAAATTCAAGTGTCGTTAAAGCTGACAAGAACAGGGGTACTTTACATGAAGATTTAGGTACATTTATGATAACACCTCACTTAATTCTTCTTAAAATGAGACATATTTCATACAAATGTTGTAGAGAACATCAAAACACACGTTTTATGTTCAATAAATTTTTTTCCGAAAATCGTGCAGTTTATGAGATAATGTGGAAAAATATGGTACAGCCAGACAGGCCACAGATGACAATATAATACGGCGCATGCGCTTTGCATGCTGGATAACTAAGGCTACAGGAATACACTCAGAACCCGAAATACTTATTGCTTTTTCACAGCAAAAATGGTTACGCGAACGCGCTTCAATGTTACGTTTATCCGTACACTGCCTGTCATGTTTATCTTATAACAAGTAGCTTCACACCCGCTACCCTCTATTCAGGTACTTATCGGCTTGAAAGAAGTTAACACCCATTTCGATTACTATGTGTTAGTATCATAATGGAGAGATCTGTACGCTACAAACAGTTTATGATCAGTAGAATTACTGGACCGGTAGACATAAGTGTAAGAAAACATCTGCAGACTCACTCTGACAGATACTGCATCGAGTATCAACCTGCCCAGATTTCACTATAATGAACTGTCTAGACACCTTCACGAAAAGAAATAAAGAAAAAAAATATATATATATATAACGGTAGTGATCCGAGACACCCGCTGCGCAGATGTTACCCCTAACTGCTAGGCTACAAGTTGAAACTGAATCATTACGCTTAAATTGCTCGTATTTCAGATTTGGCTTCAATCATTGCGGAAATAAACATACTGCGAATGCAATTAATAACCATGCGATGGTAAAGTGATGTATGTACAGTTCCTTAACCCTTTAAAGCAAAGAAATTACCCGGTATACCACCCGCTTCAACACTTATAACTTGTCTTTTACTTACACACTGTGTTTACGAATCTCGTATGATAGTCATAGTAAACAGCAATTTTCTTTTCTGATCTGAGTTAACCCTTTAAAGACGAAGCGTATCTGTTTTATATAAAGACTCAGTGCGTACCGCGCTGTAAACACTCTCCACTTCGGTTATACGAAAATGATGTTTAATGTAACAAAAAATTGTAAGAAAATAACAAATTGCAGTTTAGAGATTTTTAACATAGGTAATAAGAGTAAAACTATCAGATGGGACGGTAAAAGAAATAGTGACTAAACACCTTCATACAGACATCAGCGTCGGCAGGATTTTTTGCAGAGACGTGCATATTATCTATAAGTAAAATAACCATATTTTTAATGATCAGTGCTGGACAAGACAGTAACACAATTATCACTTAATTAAAACCCTTAATTAATCCTTACGCCAATCCCAGTGGCCGCGCCGTCTAAGGCGTAGGTCTGCGGCCCAGCGCTTGCTGGGATCGTGGGTTCGAATCCCACCGTGGGCATGGATGTTTGTCTCCTGTGAGTATTTGCGTTGTCAGGTAGAGGTCTCTGCGACGGGCCGATCCCTCGTCCAGAGGAGTCATACCGACTGTGGTGTGTGTCTGAGTGTGATTAAGTAAAAATAAACAACCTCGACACCTACTGTGAGTAGGTTAGAAGAGGCAAGGACTACGAATTAATCCTTAGACTAAAACTGCAGGAATTATATGAACTCTAGTTTTGACCTTGTCGAAATTTTATGGGTTGATTTTGTAAATTATTACATACATAAAGCAATTGACCTCAAAATACCAAGCCTTGAAGCTCGTTGTAGGCGCCTCTGCTTACAGATAACCGTAGCTGCAAAGTAACGACATTCATGAAGCTAAGTAACGAACTCCATGGAGCAGAGGCCTTCTTGAAAAGCTAACAGGTTCTCAGCTCGTCAAGAAATTCCCCGCATTTTATGGAACCCCGAAGGTTCACTACCGCATTTACAAGAGCCCGCCACCTGTCCCTATCCTGAGCCAGTTCAATCCAGTCCATGCCCCTCCATCCCACTCCTTAAAGAACCATTTAGATATTAGCTTCCCATCTACGCCTGGGTCTCCAAAGTGGTCTCCTTCCCTCAAGTCTCACTACCAAAATCCTGTATGCACCTCTCCCCTCCCCCACACGTGCCACATGCCCTGCCCATCTCATTCTTCTCGATTTGATCAGCCACACTATATTTGGTGATGGGTACAGATCATTAAGTTCCTCGTTATGTAATCTTCTCCATTCCCCTGTCACCTTGTCTCTCTTAGGCCCGAATATCCTCAACACCCTATTCTCGAACACCCTCAGCCTTTGTTCCTCCCTCAGTGTCAGAGACCAAGTTTCACACCCATACACAACAAGAGGTAAAATTATAATTCTGTACACCCTCATCTTTTTATTTTTGGATAGCAACCTGGAAGACAAAAGATTCTGCACCAAATGATAGCAAGCATTCCCCGACCTCAGTCTGCTCTTAATTTCGTCGTGAATGGAATTTCTATTCGTTAGGGTCATGGCATGCATGAAGAATTCGGAAAATAGAAATGTGTTCTATGTCAACATTCCGGAAAAATCCTCAACTACAGAGGTTACCGAAAAGATCACGATGAAGCTTCACGAAACACGCTAAACACCGAAACATTGCAGTGTTCTGCCTCTACCATAAACACATTCAAAAGAAAGCTCTTCACAGAGATTCAAAGTATTTGTGGGACAAAGACTATTCTCGAAGCAGTAAGGGAATAAGAATAGTCAATAAATACCTTTCGCATAACATGGATTCCTATTTCGAAATGACTCAAGTCGCTAAACACTACACTCCCAAAAAGATACTTTCCTAACACGCCCGCAGTGGTACGTAGCACGGCCGCATTTACAAAACAAACACCTCCTAAACGGCGCTGTCGTGAATGGAAACGGCAAACACAGCGAAGTATGTACGTACACAAAGTAGACAGACCACATAGCGCGCTAGGAAGCTCTGCTGACACTCACAGACATTGCGATCCTGAATGCTTTGGGTTTGAGGCTCATTAATCAGTGCATCTTCACTCTCATTAACAATTAACTTGGTTTTATTTTATTTTTATTTTTATTATTATTATTATATTATTATTCGTCATTTTTTAAAACATTCTGAAGCGATAAAAATTTACCTCACCTGCAACTGAGAACGATGCATATAATTTGTTGCAATACAGCGTCAAAAAGCGGCATTTGAATAACCGATTTTCAAAAGCGAGACGGAACCAGGTACTTCGCGATGTAAATTTAAAAGTGTTAGTCTTCATTGCCATGGCGCAACAGCCCCTAGATGGCCAGGGCCTCCTCATTATCGAGGCTTCACGATCACACTCAGACACACTACACTCGGCAGGACTACTCTAGACGAGTGATCAGCCCGTCGCAGACAGCTGTACCTGACAACACACAACAATCACACGAGACAGACATCCATGCTCCCGGTGGGATTCGAACCTGCAATACCTGCAAGCGGGCGGCCACAGACCCACGCCTTAGACCGCGCGGACATTGGGATCGGCAGTATTAACCTTAATGTTCTAAATTATCAATACACCCTTCAGTAATAGCAATTAATTGCAGTCTGCCTCTCCATTCTGAAGATAATATTATTCAGCGTTTATTCTATTTATAGCGACCTATGATTTTCAGTATTGTCCTATTCCAAACAGAGAGTAAGATGTACAGTGGATGTGAAGAATTCACAAAGTCATCTTGGAGACAGTGTTATGTGCCTGTGTGCACAAAACCTACAAGGGTTTTGGGAATGTATAGTGTAAGAAAATTGGTTTTTAGCCAGTATGTATTTGGCAACACCAGCAGACGTTCTGGCAAGTTGTACTTAGCCCGCCTCTCGTAAGAACAAGAGTGTTTGCACTACCGTCACGCCGTGATACAGAGACGCGTTACATGCCAGCTATTTGTACTGAATCATTACATTGTTCATGGCGTACGTGTACACACACACACGCGCGCGCAAAGGTAAAATTCTCCCCTAACGTGCGGCGCAGGCACAGAGCGGGATTAGAGGTATGGTTGTACACATTAGAGGCATGGCTGTACACATTAGAGGTATGGTTGTACACATTAGAGGTATGGTTGTACACATTAGAGGTATGGTTGTACACATTAGAGGTACGGTTGTACACATTAGAGGTATGGTTGTACACATTAGAGGTATGGTTGTACACATTAGAGGCATGGCTGTACACATTAGAGGTATGGTTGTACACATTAGAGGTATGGTTTTACACGTTTCTAACCTCGGAGCTAGAAGGGGCTGTGTGGTCAGGCCAAGCTCCGGCCGCTCTACCCCCGGAAAGAGTCGCGGCACCCGATGTGCAAAAAGTCTGGGTGAGCTTCAGGGCCGGTTTTGACGGGCCAGGAAAAAAAGAGAATCCCTTGCACACACACCAGGGTTCGAACTCCGAATCACCCAGCTCACAGTGAGTCACTACACAGAAGACGCTATCCCGGCCCTATATCTGACGGCCTACACATACATACACAGATACACACACATACAGGTCACCGCCGCTTCCCAACAAATTCAGTTCAATCCAAACAGTCATTGAACCCCCACAGTATCATCTGACCCTACATAGTACCTGGGAAGCACTACTAACACTGTCGTACAGCCAACCTTAAATAAGTAAAGTGGAAGTCTAATGTGTTCCATGTCCGCGCACTATATTATACAAAAAACACTAAACGCCAACAAATGCACAAAGGGGTTTCTTATCACTTGTAACACACTACTACATGTTTCGACCCTGCTGAGTCATCTTCAGGCAGAACTTTCTGCCGTGGTTACACTATGGTTGCACTTTATAGTTGAGCTGTTGATTGTGTACTGCGTGGCCTTTTGGAGGCGCGAACTCTCTGTGCCGAGACCACAGAGAGTTCATGCAGTACACAATCAGCAGCTCAACTATAAAGTGTAACCATAGTGTAACCACGGCACAAAGTTCTCCCTGCAGATGACCCAGAATGGTCGAAACATGTAGGAGTGTGTTACAAGTGATGAAAAAAAACCCCTTTGTGCATTTGTTGGTGTTTAGTGTTTTTCTGTAAAGTGGAAGTATGTTCACTGCAATTTGTAACGGTATATCGGGGGTGGCGGTAAATCCAAGCACTGTGTAACAGGGAATTTCTGTTCGCAGCTTTGTATCATCGGTCGTTGAGTGTGGCGGTACATCGGGGTTCAACTGTATTGTATTCCCATCCACACAATACCAGTCGCATGCGTTTAGTAACTAAATGCACACCCAGGCACTTCAACATTAACACGCTAACGTAACGTATCGTGTAAAACACAAAATTCCAACTTCCACTGAAAAAAATTCACATACATGCCTGATTACAATATGGTGTTCCTAAAACTGTGCCACTGAACGAATGCCGTCTCTTACGCGTGGCTAGACTAATATAATTCTACAATAAAATAAACGGAGTTAAAAGTTATACTGTTCCACATTTTGTTGCTGTCGATGTTGGAAAGGCGTACGCTTTTCTTAATAAGGGCTAAAGCTCGATAGTTCGAACATATAACAACTGATTTTGCACAGATAATATTAGGACTTTGTCTACTGTCTTGAGTGGCAACGGGACGGGCCGATGGGCCCACACCATAGCAAGGGACAAGAAGAATCCTGGTGTGTTAAACTGCGGTGGACCCTATGTGTGGTCATCATTTAATTCGGGGCTGTGCCTAACTGACAGCACACAGCAACGTTATATTACGCTGCCTTCAGTGTTGGTGTCCTTCCTGAAAACATTACCGTGAAGGATCAACACGCAAGTTAGCCTACGTGACAGGTGCGACTGTATTTGGTACAGAAATGTATCACGCCTGCGTAAAAAGTAATAAACCACCAAATAGATGCACAATGTGGACTATTATATTCACTATTAACCTTTTAAAGCCTAGCGGTAACTTTACATACCACCAGGTTTAACAATAAAAAATTCTACGTGGTGCCCACATTGCGTTTATGTGTTTTGTACGGATCTCAGAACAAACAGCAACTTTTGCCTTATAAAACATTAAGAGACTGGTTTTTATAACCGAAGTGGAGAGTGTTTACAGCGCGGTACGCTCTGAGTCCTTATATAAAACAGATACGCTTCGTCTTTAAAGGGTTAAAGCATTCTACGTGGTGCCCACATTGCGTTTATGTGTTTTGTACGGATCTCAGAACAAACAGCAACTTTTGCCTTATAAAACATTAAGAGACTGGTTTTTATAACCGAAGTGGAGAGTGTTTACAGCGCGGTACGCTCTGAATCCTCATACAAAACAGATATGCTTCGTCTTTAAAGGGTTAATATTGCTTCTTCATACATGTATCAAACCCGCCGGCCCATCTTCAGGAAGAACGGTTCTACATTAAAAAAACTGCTTCGATACAGTTAAATTGAGCATGTGCAGCTGACTTCCCACTCTGAAAACACAATGTAAGCAACTGTAGTTGCTTACATTGTGTTTTCAGAGTGTGGAGGAAGTAATATTAATAGTGAATGTAACAGAACACATTATGCATTTAGTTGGTGGTTTGTTACTTTTACATTAACCAATGCACGGGCACAGAACGTATTAAATTCACGCCTGGGTATTTTTCTTAATATTTCAATAGCGTTTGTTCCAAGAAAATCCCTGGCAAACACCGAGAATTTTCGTTAGTTTTAGGTCCATATAAGAATGCAGATTGTACATAGCACGGAGAACGCAGTGTGCTCCTGTCTGGAAGGCCTACTATTGTTGAAGGCTGTCTGGAAAATAATGATTGCTTCTTGTTAGAATCATACGCGACACATACAGATGAGTACATTCGGAGGAAAAAATACACAGTTTATAGTGTCAAGCATGGCGGTACGTATACCTATGGGTCAATGACCACCAGGCTGCAGATTAGACCCTAAGTCCAAAGAGCCTTTGCAAGTTAAATACACATTAACCCTTTAAAGACGAAGCGTATCTGTTTTATATAAGGACTCAGTGCGTACCGCGCTGTAAACACTCTCCACTTCGGTTATAAAAACCAGTCTCTTAATGTTTTATAAGGCAAAAGTTGCTGTTTGTTCTGAGATCCGTACAAAACACATAAACGTAATGTGGGCACCACGTAGAATTTTTTAATGTTAAACCTGGTCGTATGTAAAGTTACTGCTAGGCTTTAAAAGGTTAAAAACGCTTCCATCATTCACGCAGCGAGCTGCATTTTATTTGCCTCAAATTATTAGATAGCACCGGGTGCCGTAAGTATACGGGAGCCGGGCGAGCGGTCTTAATAACCGTCATCACAGGGCAAGAAATCACGTTTGCCTGTCATTACAATTGTTATTTTTCTTTATTGGCACGCACCTGTTTGTCTCTTGCTCTCGACTATCGGACTGTTCTGTCCTTAACCTCAAAATTCAGACGCAGGAATAAAAGCAACTTTCTCATTCCTAACAATACTCTGTATAAGAAAGGTTCAAGGCTGAATTCAGAATTGCCCGATCCAGACTAATCCTAATATCACCATTACAAGAACTCTCTCCTTCTTAATTCGTATTTAGCGAAGTCATATTAACCCTTTAAAGAGGAAGCATATCTCTTTTATATAAGGACTCAGTGCGTACCGTGCTGTAAACACTCTCCACTTCGGTTATAAAAAACAGTCTCTTAATGTTTTATAAGGCAAAAGTTGCTGTTTGTTCTGAGATCCGTACAAAACACATAAACGCAATGTGGGCACAACGTAGAATTTTTTCATGTTAAACCTGGTGGTACGTAAAGTTACCGCTAGGCTTTAAAAGGTTAATTTGCCTTCATGTAACACGTAACGGACTGCGGCAACATAATGGAACATACGCCCTGTTCGAAGATATAGGGTCTATGTAAGGTATCGGTAGAGGAATTTTTAAAATCTATTTTTAAAATATATTTTTCGGTCCCCTACTCTACCTTTTTACGAGTTCCTTATTGTGTTTTTAATGAGGTTCTAACGAATTATTAAGATCTTCAGTGGAGAGCAACGACGATTTTATATATGTTCCTCTGCTCTCAGAAAATAGGTTTATACACAGAAATAGTCTATACTATTACCATATAGGGAATGATACGTATCATACACTTTACAAATTATACATATTGGAAAAATTCCACAGCTCACACATTGTAAACAATCCAACCTTACGTAAAGCAGAGGCCTCTACGTTAGCACTTTTCTTTTACACCTGTCTCTGTTTTACGTGATGATGGCGTATTGCAGGCCGAAAGATGTAGTAAAATGGTATAAATACTAAGGAAAGGGTGGTTGTGATTGTTCGTGTAAGTTAGTAACAGTACTGTGTCCGTTGACAGCTGTTGTGGTTGCAACCATATTTGGTTATTTTACGATGCTCTATCACTTTTGCCTCCAGCCACCAGATTTCGTATTCACCATTCATTCAGTTTTTTTACAGTTGCGTCTTCTAACGGGAACTCCAAGCATAATAATGCTGGATGGGTTTGTGTCATGCTGAAAGTCTTTATCTTATGAAACGTATGAGATTAGTTTATATAACATCATGACAATCACGATATGTATATTACTGGGTGCACGCGGTGGCGCAGTTGGTTGGGGGCATTGCGCTACAAGCGGGAAGGTCGCGGGTTCGATTCCCCATGGATCGACTTAATCCTTTCGGCCGCCCTGTGGTCCTGGGTTCGACTCAGCCCCTAATAGAAATGAATATCAGGAATATTTCCTGGGGGGTAAAGGCGGCCGGTGCGTAGGGCTGACAACTTTACCACCTTCATGTGCCGATAGTCTAAAACTCTGGAGGCCTCAACCTCCTGGAACTCCAGGGGCCTGTCCAGGCCTGTAATGAGATTTCTTTACCTTTATATTATTGTTGACAAAATAAATCACCATGCGTTGCCCATGGCTTACAAACTTTAACCTTTTAAAGCCTAGCGGTAACTTTACGTACCACCAGGTTTAACATTAAAAAATTCTACGTGGTGCCCACATTGTGTTTATGTGTTTTGTACGGATCTCAAAACAAACAGCAACTTTTGCCTTATAAAAGATTAAGAGACTGGTTTTTATAACCGAAGTGGAGAGTGTTTACAGCGCGGTACGCACTGAGTCCTTATATAAAACAGATACGCTTCGTCTTTAACCTTTTAAAGCCTAGCGGTAACTTTACATACCACCAGGTTTAACATTAAAAAATTCTACGTGGTGCCCACATTGCGTTTATGTGTTTTGTACGGATGTCAGAACAAACAGCAACTTTTACCTTATAAAACATTAAGAGATTGGTTTTTATAACCGAAGTGGAGAGTGTTTACAGTGCGGTATGCACTGAGTCCTTACATAAGACAAATACGCTTCATCTTTAAAGGGTTAATCATCAAAGAACAAATATTATACATATGTGAAATGATTCTGCAAAGAAAATGACGGTCTAGGTCTACTGATCGGGCATGTAACAAAGCACGGACTCTCGTTACCTGACCTTACAGTGCTAACAGTGTAATTCTGTGGAACATTACGGATTCTGAATCTGACGTACAGATAGTAGCTAACAAGGAACAACCTTTTGTCAAAGCAGCAACAGCAGCAATTATTCAAATGATTTCCGCGCAGTCTCTTAAGAACCCACATTTAATTTGAAATAGAGTGAAGTACCAGGTATTAAAGGCAAAAATTTTTCCGTGTGTATGCCACGAAGGCGTATGGAGGAGTGCAGCCACAGCTGCACTTAACCTCGGCATTAGTTGGTGGTGACTGATCAAGGGAATTCTATGAAATTATGATCTCACTGAGTATCCACGCTATCAATTTGAGAAGTCCTGAAAATTTTTAAAGAATTTATCAGTAAAGTACAAGGCTGCAATGCGGATCGAAGAGCAGGTTAAGTCTTGACTGCTTTCTAGGACATCTTTTTTTGGAATAACTGCAAACTGGCGTAAGTGTGACTCAGTAACTCACATATATACCACATGCGTCAGATACGTACGTAGATTACATTGGACATTGCCCATTCTTAAGATATACATTCAAATCAAATTATAACGACATCGGTTTATATGACACGTCGCCTATAACGTCAGATATTCTGTGGTACCAAATACTTCCTCGCTGTTAACCATAACATTATACTCCTCGCTTATAACGACACAAAATATTGAGTCCTTTCATGAAGTTATAATGAGGTTCGACTATATTTTATACACACGACTTTTCGGTAGTTGCCTCTATCCCCTTAGTTAAGTGGATTATCAAGGTACAGACCAGTTTTATTACCTTTTTAAGATATCGAACAGGGAATATGGTACCAAGAGTTCAGACTGCAGAAAAGATGACGAATTCCTTCACTAGCTGAGAGACTATTAACTTCTCAACAAGAACTGATCCAAGGAATTACTCAAGAGTGTTAGAACGAGCACATCCAACACCTCAAATACTTGAACATGTACATTTTCAAGTGAAGAAACACAGATGACTAATACCACAATGACACCTTTGTCATGGGAAGGGGACAAGCTATTTGGTCGTGGTTTAGAGCTTCTGTGTTGACTCTGTAATGAAAAGAGAAGACACGTAGGGAGAGGTAGGCATCCTTGAACCCAAAACGAAATTGATTTCTAAGAACGATAGAACTGCAGATTCCCTGAAGCGTTAAGGTTAAAAAAAAACACAGTTCAAATTTCGTCGTCAGCCGTGGTGAGTCAGATATTCAAAATTACATCCATTGCCAACGTTATGAAATATTTTACACACCTACACTAGGTACACATGTTTTAACTTTGATCGACTTTTACTGTTTCATCAGACAGCTGAGTCATATGATATCAATATGCCTCTCGGTTCCATAAAATGGGACCTACAGGTTGTCCCACAACGTCGGAAATACGAATGCGAACCCACGGTTCGTGATATCCCACAACAGGCAAGGCTTTATGTTACTTTTTCGAACTAAATTTACTGTCTTTTTTTTTTCAGAATCCAAAAGGCAACATAGTAAGGTCTCCTTCTCCTCATACAGAATGCCTGAAAAGAAACGAAAACCACAGGAACCACATAGAATATGATCAAACAGCACCTGTCCCAAACAGAGCTTCAGAAAGCATAGATGTATTCTGTAAGTTAAAGGAACGACGTCTTCAGGAGTTCTACAGAGAACAAATTACAAAGAAGCTCAGAACTGATGGGAAGGAATCACAAAACACAGAAGAAGAAGAAGAAGCTGCCAGCGACTTGTCAACTAAGTCCTCACAAAGTCCGGCACGAAGCCCGCATTCTAACAGTGCTAGAAGCAGTCCTTCTGATTACCACAAAATGGCTTCTCCATCGACAGTGTCACTACAACAAAAACTAAAAATATTATCTGAGTCGTCATCTCCGAAATTATCCACTTGTGATGAAATGTTGACATGCAAGGAAAATGTAAGAAAAGACGGTAATACGACTATAAAAGGAAGCTGTGATAGTGACGGTAATAGCATAGAAATGAAGACGCAGCAAGTTTCTTCGGTTTTAATGGACGATACAAAGTCACAAATCACACAAATGACAGTCGCCAAACACTCGGAACACACACAGGATCATGATGGCCGGGACTACGTTCAAGAAGACTGCGACGTGCAACCCTTAAACGAAGCCAAGCCGAAAGTCTTCACCCATAATGACAATAATAATAATAACAGAGACCATGGTGAGTTCAGACACAGTACACAAAACGTATTTAAACTCTATACAAAACACAGCAATGTTCCCTCTAAGTTGCGAGGAGGCGCGGCCTCGCAATAACTGAAATGCTTGCGCGCAAACTGAATTGTTGCCGCGCAGTTGGAATTTTTCAATTTTCATTGTAAATATTCTTATTACGCATACTACAAAAAACCTTTAAAGTGTCGCGCAGTTGGCAGGTCGTGTAAATCTTTTCTGCTCACAGTAGTAGCAAGTCCGAGCAACTGTAAAGAAAAATTAGAGGGAACGCTGGAACATAGCAATATTATTCGTACACTTGGTAAGTAAAATTTTGGTACGCCCTTAGTTATGAAAATGTTTTTTGCAGAAGATTACTGGAGAACCTGTCTTTAAGTCTACTGTAAACATGAATAAGTCATCTGTCCAACGATTTATGCTCTGACACAGGCAGACGGTCAGTCAGTCAGTCAGTCAGTCAGGCAAACGGATAAGGAAACACGACAGACTGACATGTGTGGACAGACCTACAGTATGGCATCTTATCAAAATCTGTCAAACTGTTCACGGGTTCTGAGATAAGGCAGCAAAACAAAAATTCTTTTGTGTGATTGTCTCGAAACTTGTTAAGACAAAAAAAAAAAAAAGCCCTGGATGCGAAATATGTAATAATGTTTCCCTCAGAGCTTACGTTTGAAAGCTTTCTCTTTACGATAAATATTTATAAACTCGGCGCGAGCTATGCTTGAGGCGTGCCCAGAAAAGCCTACAGGTCTTTTCGATAAGTGTCGGTAATTTTTCTTCGAATTTAACAAAACTGTAATTTCCAGATGACAGGAAGTGAAAATCTCCAGCTTCTAACTTAAAAACTCCAAAATCAAGGGCCCTAATACTAAATTACAAACGGAGAGACGACAGTCGCGTAAGGTTTTTTTGTCATTTTGTATAGAAGGCCTAATAATTGGTAGCAATCTGGGAACATACGCGTGACGACCACAGTAACGGGTTACAGGTATGTTGGACGAGTCTGCGCAATCTACTCCAATCGCAAAGAGCCACGGATGTGAGGACTGTGGAAAATGTTTTTCCCGACGCCAGCTGTTGGTGCAGCATAGGCGCATCCACACAGGAGAGCGACCCTATTCGTGCGCGGACTGTGGGCGACAGTTCACCCAGCGCGGCCATTGGAGCACGCACCAGAAGCTGCACGAGCCAGCCCGCAGGCCCGAGCATGCCTGCCCCAGTTGCGGCAAGGCGTTTGTTACTCGCGCCTCCCTGAAGGTAACACGGGCAATTTTACAATTATCCATTTCAATGTTATGGAGAGTGTTACAACCCGGCTGTTCTGTGTTAGTTTTTGTTGTTGTAAATTCCACATGAAATGAAAGAAAAGTATAAGAAATTAATTTTTACGTGCCAATTCAGTCAGGCGCGCACCCAAAATATTTCACTGGGGGCGGGGGGCACGGCGACGTTGAGGCAATATATAATTTATGTTTGATTTCAAAAATTATGTTATAAAAATCATGTCCTAAGTATAACATAACACTGCCTGCAACTGCATTTATATACATACGAATATAACTACATGTTCCATGACTCACTCACCTAATTTAACTCACACTATCTAATCTTATTTTTTAGACTTCATCTACGACATCCTAAGCTTTTTATTTCATTTTTTTTATTCTAATGTACTTGTCATTAAATGATTTCAATGGCGAATTTCAGCCGGAGGGTAAATCACATAACATGTTTGGTACCATCATGTCTAAAAAGTTTTTGTTTTTTAATTTCGATTTGGGGAAGGGGCTGAAGCTCAACAGCCCTCTCCCCATTTGGTGCGCCCCCGAGTGGAGTTCAGTCGATAAATTATACTTACATGCAGTTAGAAATGAAACACAGTATTATGGTCGGGAAACGCAGGCACACGCCACCGGGGCGACATAACCTCAACAAAATGTAACATAAAACCGATACAGGAGGAAGGGACGTTACGGTATGGACCAGATGCAGGGAAATTTGCATAGGATCAAATGGTGGGACTTTATAACACCATTTACAAATTCAGGATAAGCCGAAATACGCTGACAGAATGAACCCATTTTAAGTAAATATTTCCACGTATGTCATTCTATGCCACGTAACAATGATCGTTTCTCCAGGTGCACCTTCGGACACACACTGGGGAAAAACCTTTCCAGTGCGGAGAGTGCGGCAAACAATTTAGTCAGCTGCGCAACTATAAGTACCACCGCTCCGTTCACGAGGGGACGCGGGAGTTCGCGGCCACCTGTCCGGAGTGCGGCAAGTACTTCAACGACCGCGGCTACCTCAGTTCTCACATGAAGATACACCGGAACCGCAAGGAGTACGGTTGCCAGTACTGCGGCAAAAGCTTTAACCAGAGGGTGGCCTATAACATGCACGTCAGGATTCACACAGGTCACAAAACTTTACCAGCAGCCCTATAGTAGACATACTTTGAGTTGTAGTGATAAGCAATACACCCACGAATACAGTGCCCACTACTATGAAAGAAGTAACGCACATAAAAATTCTGCTTCATATACAGAGAAAAGCCAGACAGACATGTGTTTCTACATACACGTAACACAGCATGTGAGCCACACATTTGAAGTGTGTCACACTTGGTTGCCATAGCCACCGGTGTGTGACGTCAAACCACGTTTACTACGGTTACCGGTTGCCACGGTTATCGGCTTGTGACATCACACACACAGATCGATCGATACGTCTGGTGATTTTCACGGCTACCGTGTTGTCACTTTAGGATATGGAGAAATATTTAATGTGCAGTCATATTGAAGGCTAGGATTTTGTTTGATGCTTTTGATGGTTTGTGTAAACGCATCGTTGAGAGAAAGTGGTTAAAACACGCATTTCATAGCTCATAATGATGATGATGATGATGTGACAACGATAAAGAAAGCATCGATCATCATGATCAACAAAGTCACGAAATTTTAAAGTTATTCATTCCGCGCATTTTGAATCACTATTTTCGTTTGAGTGCCAGATAAATGCTCTTACAAAATGGTTTTAGCAGCAGTATGTACTGATGTTTGAGAAATTAAAGGAGGTAATCCATTTTACTGTTAATGGGTTTAAACTCGCCATGTACTCCCTGATGATGGCATGGTTACGCCGAAACGTGTCGCCGTAAAGTGATTATTGTACCCCGTATTGTAAGTGCATTTAGTTGGTGCTTAAATGAAAATATAAAATCACGAAAATTAAGATACACTGCTTGTTGAGATTAGTGGATCTCAAATGTTTAAAGTGCAGTAATGATTGATTAACAATCTATGTAATGGGTTAACTTATCAATACTGTCGAGGACACATAACAATTTAGGAAGAGGATTAATGATTCAACACCATGCCAGTCTCTCTTAACACGGGTTTGTGGCTGGTACATTTATACGAGTCACTGCATAATTTACTGATTTGCACTGGTTTAAAATTTCCTTCTCTCTCTCTCTCTCTCTCTACACACACACACACACACACACACACACACACACACACACACACACACACACACACACACACACACACACACACACACACACACACACACACACACACACACACACACACACACACA